>JAJOOO010019884.1:0-12301 GCA_029582685.1 Solanum piurae
TTTTATGATTTTATTATTATTGTTATCACTAATTATTGTTGGTATTATGGGTCTATTTCTATTTTATATTATTATTATTGTTATGTTTGTTTACAGATTATACGTTATCACATTTAGAATGAGCGTATTTTAGTTTAATTATATTTTAGTTATAATGGTTGTTGCATTCATTTTGTGGGTTACTTTACATTAATTTGGCACTAGTTATGATGATTTCTCTTTCTTTAGTTATTTTTCATGTTGAATTTTATTGTGTTTGTTTTATTTTGTAGATGTTAAAAGTTTTTTTTAGTAAGGTACTCTGCTTCATGAGCACATGTGTTTTATTTATTATCATTATTATTATCGCTAGTTTGTTGATATTTGACTTTCTTTATTGTTGATGTTGCCCACTTCCTTCGTAGAGTTCACTTTTTATTATTTCGTTCTAATTTAATCAATATTACATACCATGTTAAGTGGCCAATGAAAAAAATTCTCCGTCGGTTTTGGAGGCCTCTCCATTTTAAAAGACGGAAATTTAGTTTAGAGTTATATATTTTGTTTGTTAAAATTGGCCAATGAAAAATCTCTCCGTCGGTTTTGGAGGCCTCCACATTATAAAAGACAGAAGTTTAGTTTAAGTTTATATTTTTTGTAAGTTAAAATGGCCGATGAAGAAATTATCGTCGATTTCCAAGGCCTCCCATTTTAATCGTATTTATTTACCATTAACACTTTTACTAAGTGTTTTTACAGGTACCCGGAGCTGCTTCACATTGAAGCTATTCGAACAAGTTTCGAACAATAATTTGATTCATTATCGTATATTATTGACGATAGGCAAATCTAGGTTGTTTCTTATATTATTTTATTACTTGTGTATATTGTATGTTTGTTTTATTTGTACATTATTTTATTTTCCTCCTCAATTTGAAAAAATGAATTCAGTCGGGACCCACAGTTGTGGATTTCGAAGGATGCCTAACACCTTCCCTTCGAAATAACTAGAACCCCTTACCTAGAATCTTGGTTTCGTAGATCACTTAATGGTTTCCTAGTTTTTTCCTAAAATTAGGTGGCGACTCTTTTAAAATTCGTTTATTCTTAAAACTCTTTTAAAATTGAATCAATTGTTTATTTTTTGAGTAACCGCGACGTTTCGCCCTATTTGAATAGAGTAGGGATGTAAACAAGCATCATCCCCGTCTTCCTCATCAACCTCGAACTGTGACTTGTAAGATTCCTCTTCAGAGTCGCCACTAGCTACTTCCTTGTTATAAGCTTCATTTCTCTTATGGTATTCCTCTATACCATATAAAGAGCATTTTCAAACCTTATTTTATATGCCTTTTTAAAGCAAATAGTTACCATTCGATGTCTTTTTTCAATCCCAATAAGGATTCCTCTTCTTACAAGTCACTATTTGAGGTTGACGAAGAAGATGGGGATGATGATTGAATTAGTTTTTAATGGATGAAGAAATTAGAGAGGAAGCTTGTGTAATACCTTCTATCATGGTTTTTTCTGTTTGCCATATAATACTGTCAAAAAAAACTTTTTGCTTTTGTTTTTCAGAAATTAAAGAGGAAATTAGAACTATTTCTTACATAGGTCAATAGTTTTATGTACATTTTACTTTGATTCCGCTTAATCCTAATTCAGCTAAGTGTTTGTCCTACATGGCTAGTACCTGAATTCTAATTAACTTGTCTCTTACTAATTGTATGTAACTACAAGAGATAAAGAAATGGAATACAAAGTACATTGTAATAGGAGAAAGTGTTATTCAAAGTGATCTTGTACCACTTGAATACACATAATATACATGCTTTACATACGGTTGATATGCTAGCACTGGCGTCGTCAACTTCATGGTGAACTAATTGAAGTCTCCAAAGTGGACACACATTGATTATTTTGAACTATAACCAAAAAGAGGTAATGTAAAGGTAGATTTACAATGATAAAACAACAATAAAGGCATGATGGGGCACTATTCACTTGCTAAAAGACTTCAATTCTAATTTGAGAGGTCTAATGCTATCAAGTCAATTTATTTGTATTGTGTTTATTACTAAAAATTGATTGTATGTTTGCTTTTTCTTACTATTTTGAATGTATTTGAGTATTTTTTATTTTAAAATGTAGTTGTAGACATTAAAATTTTATGAGACTCTACAAGACATGTTTAATTTGAGTTGAGACTCTACAAGGTGTGTTCAGTTTCACTTAAGGTTCTTGGAGGATACTAAATCCTATACCCTGGTTCATGCCTATATAAAGGGTATTACACTCTCTTGAAAATTGATCTAAAAAATATCTCATAAACTCTTAGATATTTAGAAAGATCATCAAGATCTCAAATATCTCATAAATTATATATATGTTGAAGGAATGTGTTCTTTTGGTGGAGCTTTGGACTCTTCAACAAATTCAAAGTTATTTTAGTTGTACAACGTTGTTGGGATGTTCTATTCTGAGAGGGGACATGCCAAGAGATATATTGTTCGATCAGTGTAGATTATGTCGCAATGGGATTGAGTCACCTTAGAGAAAAAGAAATATTTGTGCCTCTGAATATTATTTATATATATTTTGTACAATTTGTTTTCAATTGTAATTTGTGGTAGATACACCCAGTAGAAAGTTATCGGACCTTACTTGTATTATGACGAAAGGTCAATATAACTTTTTCCACTCGTAATATCTTAGAACTAATTGTTTCTATGTTGTATATAATATAAAAAGAACAGAATTAGAAAAACATATTTGCGAATGTAGACCAATTCTTTTGTGTGATATGGAAATTACAAGGAGAAAACCTTTGGTCTCCATACATTCTTTTCATGTATCAAATTTAACTTTGTTTGGCTACATTTTCTCGAAGGTCTTATCTTGGTTTTATATCTCCCTCCTTTTAAATTTAATTATTTCTTTTATTAGCTCATGCCATATTGACCCTTGTAAATTTTGTACAACTCACCTATTTAGACTTTATTTGTTTTCATTAGGATTAAGCATCTAAATCTGAATGATTAAGATCTTGTCTATAGATATGAACATTGAATGATTAAAACTCTTTTCCAATCGGCCAATGGTCCTTCCCGTGTATTGATCGTGAATAAGACACTCAGTTAGCTACAAGGTGACTGGTAGAAATTTTCTTTTTAGTAGAAAAATAAAATCTATCATAAAGAATCTGGGATTAAGGCATAGACCATAGTGTGAAAGAGGTAAAAGAGTTACACCTGCAATGCTAATAGAATCTTTGATAGGTAAATGTGGAAGACAAAAAAAGAAGCTAAACATCTTCTTTCTTTCATGCGAGAAGGAAAGCTTTTGGGGGCTGATGGTACTCCTTTGGATGGTTTAATGCGACAAGCATAACACACCGTGCTCAACTAAATAATGGAAATGGACTATAATTTGGATTGTCTCCTAGGTTCAATGGAAAGGCAACCCCGCTCTACACTTCATCAAGATGAAAAACATGTCTTTCCTCCAAGTGTAGAACGGGATTGTCTTTCCATTGAGTCAGGAAGACAATCCAAATCATAGTCTTTGTCCATTATTTGATTGAGTACGACGTGGTCAACTATTCGCATTAAACCATCAAAATGAGTATCGTCAGCCCCCAAACGTGTTTCCCTTCTCGCGCGAAAGAAAGAAAATGTTTAGCATTTTTTTACCTCGTTTAATTTACCTATCAAAGATTTTGTTAATATTGCAGATATAACTCTTTTACCTCTTTCACACCGTGGGTCTCTGTCTTCATCCTATTCTTCTTGATAGATTTCATTTTTTTCTCCTAAAAAGAAATTTCTGATAGTCACCTTACAACTAACCATCTTCGTGTGATTTTTTTCTTCTTCTGAGTGTCTTATCCATGACCAACACACGGGAAGGATCGTTGACTAGTTGGGAAAGCAATATGAATAGAAATGGTAGAATAGAAATGGTAGATTTCTATTTTAAACATCATCTCGATAATTCACCTTCAATCTCAATCGACTTACTAAAATCACGTATTTTCAATCCTACTTCCTAAAGAAATTCCATTATTGCTAACACCATATTCTTATTATTTTTTCTTTCACAAATCCAACATAGGGTTATCGGTGTTCACAAACCCATTTTTGCACTTTTATGAAATTTTTCCTTTTCGAATTTCTAACTTCAACAATGGTTGAACACCAATACTTTGTTGGGCTCTTGAAAGAAAAAATAAATAAAAATATATTGAGAGAAATAATGGAGGTTCCTTATGAAGTAAGATGTAAAATAAGTATTTTTGGTAAGTCGATTGTGATGGAGATCAAAGGTAAATTATTGCGATAATGTTTGAAAGAAATTCAGTCCTATTGGAAGTGGAATAGCTGAGTTTATTTGATTTTTCATGCTAGAATAGAAATGTTTGAATTTCTATTTCAAACATCATCTCAATAATTCACCTTTGATCTCAACCGACTAACTAAAATCACTTATTTTCAACATTACTTCCTAATGAAATTTCATTATTGTTAACAACATATTCTTATTATTTTTTGTTTTACAAACTCAATAGAGGATTATTGGTGTTTACAAACCCATTATTGTACTTTTCTTATATTTTCCTTTATCCAAATTTCTAACTTCATCAATGGTTGGATATCAATCCTTTGTTGGGCTCTTGAAATAAAAAAATATTAAAAATATATTGAGAGCAATAATGGAGGTGCCTTATGTTGGAAGGTGTAAAATAAGTATTTTTGATAAGTCGATGAGATGGAGATCGAAGGTAGATTATTGAGATAATGTTTGAAAGAAATCCAATCCTATTGAAAGTTGAGTAATTGAGTTTATTCATTTTCTTATGAAAGAATATAAATATTTGAATATCTATTTCAAACATCATCTCAATAATGCATCTTCGATCGATCTCAATCGACTTACTAAAATCACTTATTTTCAATCTAACATCCTAATGAAATTCCACTATTACTAACAACATATTCTTATTATTTTTTTCTTTCCCAAATTCAACAGAGGATTATTGTTGTTCCCAAACCTATTGTTGTACTTTCCTGAAATTTTTCCTTTCCAAATTCTTAACTTCAACAACGGTTGAACACCAATCCTTTGTTGGGCTCTTGAAAGAAAAAAATAATACATATATGTGAGAGCAATAATAATGGAGGTTCCTTATGAAGCAAGGTATAAAATAAGCATTTTTGGTAAGTCGATTGATATGGAGATTGAAGGTTGATTATTGAGATAATGTTTGGAAGAAATTAAGTCCTATTGAAAGTTGAGTAGCCAAGTCTATTCGATTTTTCATGGTAGAATATTAATGTTTGAATTTATATTACAAACATTATCTCAATAATTCATTTTCGATCTCAATTGACTTACTAAAATCACTTATTTTAAATGTTACTTTCTAATGAAATTCCACTATTGCTAACAACATATTCTTATTATTTTTTCTTTCACAAACCCAACAAAGGATTATTGGTGTTCACAAACCCATTGTTGTACTTTCTGAAATTTCCCCTTTTCTAATTCCTAACTACAACAATTGTGAACACCAATCATTTGTTGGGTCCCTCAAAGAAAAAATTAATAAAAATATATTGAGAACAATAATGGCGGTACTTTACGAAGCAAAGTGTAAAATAAGTATTTTTTGTAAGTCGATTGAGATAGAGATCAAAGGTAAATTATTGAAACAATGTTTGGAAAAAAATTAGTCCTATTAGAAGTGGAGTAGCTGAGTCTATTCAATTTTTCATGGTATAATATTAATGTTTGAATTTCTATTTCAAACATTATCTCAATAATTCATCTTCGATCTCAATTGACTTACTAAAATCACTTATTTTAAATTTTACTTCGTAATGAAATTCCACTATTGCTAACAACATATTGTTATTATTTTTCTTTCACAAACCCAACAAAGGATTATTGGTATTCACAAACCCATTGTTGTACTTTCTGAAATTTCCCCTTTTCTAATTCCTAACTACAACAATGGTAGAACACCAATCCTTTGTTGGTCCCTCAAAGAAAAAAATAATAAAAATATGTTGAGAACAATAATGGAGGTACTTTACGAACCAAAGTATAAAATAAGTATTTTTTGTAAGTCGATTGAGATAGAGATCAAAGGTAAATTATTGAAACAATGTTTGGAAAAAAATTAGTCCTATTAGAAGTGGAGTAGCTGAGTCTATTCAATTTTTCATGGTACAATATTAATGTTTGAATTTCTATTTCAAACATTATCTTATTAATTCATCTTCGATCTCAATTGACTTACTAAAATCACTTATTTTAAACCTTACTTCCTAATGAAATTCCACTATTGCTAACAACATATTCTTATCATTTTTTGTTTCACAAACCCAACAGAGGATTATTGGTGTTCACAAACCCATTGTTGTACTTTCTGAAATTTTCCCTTTTCTAATTCCTAACTTCAACAATGGTTGAACACTAATCCTTTGTTGGGTTCCTGAAAGAAAAAATTAATAAAACTATGTTGAGAACAATAATGGAGACGTACTTTACGAAGCAAAGTGTAAGATAAATATTTTTTGTAAGTCGATTGAGATAGAGATCAAAGGTAAATTATTGAAACAATGATTGGAAAATATTTAGTCCTATTAGAAGTGGAGTAGCTGAGTCTGATTCGATTTTTCATGGTAGAATAGAAATGTTTGAATTTATGTTTCAAACGTCATCTCAATAATTCAACTTCGATCTCAATCGACTTACTAAAATCACTTATTTTTAATTTTACTTCCTAATGAAATTTCACTATTACTAGCAACATATTCTTCTTATTTTTTTTCTTTCACAAACTCAACAGAAGATTAATATTGTTTACAAACCCATTGTTGTACTTATCTGAAATTTTTCGTTTCCGAATTTCTAACTTCAACAATGGTTGAACACCAATTCGTTGTTGTGATCTTGAAGGAGTAAATTAATACAAATATGTTGAGAGTATTAATGGAGAATCCTTATGAAGCAAAGTGTAAAATAAGTATTTTTGGTAAGTCAATTCATGAGATGGAGATCGGTGGTAAATTATTGACATAATGTTTGGAAAAAATTTAGTCCTATTGGAAGTTTAGTAGCTGAGTCTAATCAATTTTTCATGGTAGAAGATAGAAAAAATAATGTGTGTTTATTAGATGTCTTTATTTATGACGCAAAATTGCGACCTCATTTAAGATAGATATATGACACAAAAAAATGATATCACATGCTAAGACCCAAAAATACAAAACAAAATAAGAATTACAATTCAAGAATGAACCTTTAAACAGTAAAACTATCTAAATCAAACATATGGACAGATCTGATATATACTATCCATGAAAACAACTAAAACAAATGAAATAAAAAGGTGAGAAGTAATTAACCTCGATGGAGTAAAACTTTCGTCACTGTATTAATAAGAATCTCCAGAAAGTTCACCATCTAAACTTGAAATCCAAACAAGATGTTTATCGGAACTCGACCAAACCACTTCGCCAATTCAACTATACCTCCATTTAGATATTAATGTGTTGTTGTCTTAGTTTGTGGTGAATTAGATCGAGTTAAATGATTGTTTTCATGATATTTAAGAAATGGTGTGTTTTGGATGATCAAAATAGCTACAAATGGTAGTGAAGAATGCTTTCTTTGATATTCAATGGTAAAATATTAGGGAAGAAAGTGAATTGTGGTTGATAAATTGTTGTTGTCCTGTTGCGGCTGCGGCTGCGGCTGCTTCTCCCTAGGTCTAAACATATTAGGTTTATGCTTTTTAATTTGATTTCATCTAGGGTATCAAAATGAGCCTAAATATAGATACCCCGGCCCAACTTGTTTAGAATTTTATGGATTGGGCTCAAGATAATTTGAATTGGGTTCAATATCAACTCATTCAAGTCTTAACCCATTTTAAAAGAATCTTCAATTGTGCCCAATTTAATCTTTAATTTCAACCCGTTTTAAGACTCTTTATTTGTATTGATGTAATGTATGTTTCTATATTGAAAGTATAAATTACTATCTATTTTATATCTTAATTCTAGGATTTATCTATCCATTGGTAACTTCTTTTTTTCCTGAGTTGAAATTCAAATTGTGGTTATTAAAGTTAAATAACAATATGTTAAAATTTTTGAGATTAAGCGGGTCAAATTGGGTAGTCATGACCAACCAGTTTTTAGCCCATTTGAGCCCAAAGTAAAATTGGGCAAGTCATGACCCAACCCAATTTCTATTTCAACCTATTTTAATATCTCCAATTTCAACCAACCCGCTCATTTGACACCCCCGATTTCATCTGTCAAGTATGCCTTTCAATTTTGAGTGTGTACAAGTATGTACATAAACTTGTATCAAATTGAACAAGTAGACACACACATCCTACATGGCATAATACATGTAGATCGCACGTAGGACACAAAATTTCCTTGTAGGATGTCACGTAAGATGAATGTGTCTATTTTTAAATTTTATACAAGCTTATGTGTCTACTTGTGCACACCCAAAATTAAAAGGGCATAAATGCAAGTTGAAGCTAAGTTGAAGGACACGTTTGTATATCATACCTTTGTTTTATATTCTAGGTTTAGGGTGTAATGTGTGGTCTATTTGTTGGGGGGGGGGGTATAATCTTCCTAAAATGTCCTTATGAATTTTGGATAAGATCAAAAGTTTGGGGAGGAAGAGTAAAATATTCCCCCTCCCATGAATATGTTTTTGATAAAAATCAGTATTTATCTAATATGTTTTCTATCTAACGGAACGCTATTGGACTTAGAGGCGATTAGAACTTCTAGAATATGAGAAAAAGTTTCCTACACTGAAGATGTTGATTCTCCATCTCCTTCTCCTGCCATATGAATGAACACTTCTCTTAAGGGAAGCTCTCGTGCCCCAAACTATCAATTAAGTTCCCATGTCTGCATTCTTTGTTTTGGAATTCAGCTAACAGTGTTTCCAACCCCTTGAGAGACCCGTATTCTCTAGACTGATGGAAGACGCGGGCATCACGTGGAAACATGTCATCGGGCTCGATCTTTTGATTATTTTAAAAAAAAAATAACCATCAATAAAATACTACCTAAATATTAAATATAAGAAAACTCAAAGAGCGTATTTTTTTTTGTAATTTTCTTTTTCTCGCAAAATAACGTATTATAAAAAAAATACGATACTTTTTGTGATTTTCAGTTTTCTCAAGTAATATCTACTAAAAGGTGAAATTGGGGGGGGGGGGATCTACCTTTTTTTTAAAAAATAAAATGAATTGAAGTCAAACTTAATTAATGTAGAGAAGTGAAAATTTTCCATCCTCTCTTTATTTAAGTCTACATAAAGACGGTTGTAATTTTTTTATCGATGAGTTGGATTTTCAAGAAGGAGATGTTTTAGACATGCTAATTATATATCTAAGCACGGAAGAATATATAAAAATGTTGTTGTTAATAATGACCTAGATTTATGTCCTCTTAGTGATGAGGGATATATTCTGTGAAAAATAATAATTAATGCTTTAAGGAACAAGTCTCTATTATATACATGCATGAAGTAATTATAAATGCATGCCTAAGTGTGCAAGTCTAGTCAGGATAACAAGAAAAAGATTTGACATAGTAGGTGTTAGATCATAAATTCTAAATATTATTTTATTATATTTAAAATTGATTATCTTAAAATTGTAAGTGAAATTATATTTGCTTATCTTTTGCAAAGAAAAGACGAGAACACTCTATTTGAAGTTTATGAAGATGGAGTTTAGAAACAAGTTTAGACTACATTTCCAAATTTGAAATCCAACTCATGATTTACTTATGTACAACGAATCAACCCATTGTAAATGCCACCTGATTTAGTAGGAATCATATCGTAAATATTAATTTTTCTATATTTGTTAAACTAATTAACATCTTAATCTTTCACTACAAAAAAAAGACAAGATTTGGGGAGGTTTAATTGAGGGGATTACTAGAACCTCAAAAATATATTTAATGTGGGGTTATTTTAGACCCCACAATTTAAACATGATGACATGTTGCGGGGGATTTTAATCCCCGCAATAAAACCGCCGCTAAAATATTGCAGCGGCCAGGAAAACAACCTCCGCAAACTGGTAACGGCGAACGTTCTTTGGGCGGATTTGAAAACCGCCGTGGCAACTGATTGCGGAGGTTGTTGACGGCCCCCAACATGCAAATGACGAGTTTTTTGTAGTGTTTAGAATAGTTAGAGGTTTAATTTGTATATCAACGCGAATGTAACTTATGAATAAGATCTTTAATATGCTTAAAAGCAAATAGGAACACTTTTTTCTAGTTTATGTGGTAAAGTTTGAACACACATTACATTACATGTAAAGTTTCTTTAAAAAATAAAGATCGATTCACTAATGAAATTTGTAATTATAAACATATCATAACATTTAGATGGTCATATAAATTTTCAAAATGGTGATGATGTCAATTACTTCTCATTCAATTTATTTATTAATGACAAAAATTGATCACTTTCTATCCTATTTATTTCATTAATTATAATTCAAGAGTTACAACATCTAATTATTTTTCTCTTTCTTTTTCTATCTTTTCCCTTATGAATTTTGTTAAATGTCATTATGTTTTTCTCTCTTTGGACATCACATGTTATTTATGTCTTTGAACGTGAAAATGTTGGTGTTTTCTAGAAATTGTAAGATGGAAATCATGACATGGAAGAGTTTCGGAAAATGCTTCACACAATTTACATAAATTTGTGATAATTCCTTTTTTTTATTGTATAATTTTTGGTGAAGTTAAAAGCTTAAAATTTAAATTTATTAATTTTTGAAATAAAAAAAATTTCACACAATTTACGTGTTATATGAGGTCCAAAATAACTCACATAACTGATGAGTAGGCGATAGCCTTTTCTAGTAAAAAACAGCGTGTTGTTTTTTATTTTGATTTACTTAGAGTAATCTTGTAATTTACAAAATATTTTTTACTTTGGACTATTCCAAAACTTCCTAAAGAAGTCTTTAGTAAAATTCCTATTATATACATGTATGAAGTATTTATAAATGTATGTCTAAGTGTGTAAAGAATAGTAATTTCTTCTTTGATTTCTACTTCTTTTTTTTTGAAAAATCATAAACAAATTAAAGATGCTAATGTATACTGATAAGCCTCCGGCGTTTTGCAAGATTTTACTATCTAGAGAAACCTTCATGAATAAAATGGTAAGTTTGTCATCTCTCTTTAATTTTCTCTTCTTTTGGATTCTATTGATGTTTTAAGGAATTTGAGCATAGTATATGTTAGATCATAGGATACAGTTGAAGGTGTTCTCTGGACAGAATTGATCTTCTACTTACATAACTTAATCAGTGGTGCATTTTTTAGTCCAAAAGGCATCACAATCCATACATAATGACCATTAGGTGTACTGAATGCAGTCAATGATATGGACTCTTCTGCCAACTTTATTTGCCAAAATCCACTTTTACAGTCGAATTTTGAAAAATATGTTTTTCCTTTTGCAAGATTGATAAGATATAGTAATATATTGATTATGGTTTTTTGTTTTGAAGAAAGTGGAGGAAGTTGTGGGATGTACAAACAACAATTCAAGATTGTTTATGATAAGAACAAGACAGTAATGTACAAAGAGAGCACTATAGCATATCAAAGAGCTAAAGCTTTTAAATCTAAGAATCTTTTATGCAACCATCGTATATCTCCACACAATATATTCTGCTAATTAAGATATAAACTCTGTAGACTTGCCAAAATCCTTATTCAATCCATACGGATTCATGACATTATTGTGTCCATCTCTTTTGGCAGAAAATATCGTCAACATTTGCCAGTATTTCCTCGAGAACTATGGCAATTTAGTGCTTCGTGTTTCAGGCAGGGGATCATGGTATGTCAAATGCACTATCATAACAGGAAATGCTAAAGCTCATCGTGGTTGGAAGACATTCGTGCTAGAAAATGAGTTAAAATTTGGTGATGTTTATGTTGTTTATCTTGTATTCCTAAGATACTTAGAACAAAACTTTGAAGAACTTGGTAAGACACAATAAAGTTTAAGAACATTTTCACAACTAGAAAATTAAAACTAGTAGAGAAACTAGAATCAGAAACAGATTAGAAAAAATATACGAAATTTTTTTTTTTCTTAAAGAAGAATTGTTGTCAATCTGTGTTTAAAGAATCTTACTGATTCCAACAAACTTTGCAGAAACACGAAGTTACCAAAGTTTAATGAACCAGTGAAGAACAGAAGAACATAAATTAATTCACAAATCTAAAAT
>JAJOOO010019885.1:0-22396 GCA_029582685.1 Solanum piurae
CCCCCCCCCCCCCCCCCCCCCCCCCCCCCCCCCCCCCCCCCCCCCCCCCCCCCCCCCCCCGCCTAGTGTTACTATGGCAAACCCCAAAAATTAAACTTGAATGGGTATTTGCGTCGTGCCATGACATTAACTAAGGCGCTTCTTGGGAAGCAACCCAAGTTTTTATTGCTTTGTATTGTTTTTGAATAATGGGTGTTGATGGTTCAGGTTGAGAAGTGGAATGTGTTTGAGAATGTGCATGTTGAGAAGTGGAATGTGTTTGAGAATATGCAGGTTGGCGAGCCTAAAGTCCAGTCGGGGACTCGCCGAAGAGGTCGGCGAGCCCGACTTGGACTGCCGTTGGACCCACAATAATCTGAAGTGGAAGTCTGGCCAATGGATGAATCGGCGTGCCCAATTTTATCCACCGTTTGGAACCCCAAATAAATTGGAGGTCCTGTAAAACTCGATGAGGTAAGTCACCACTCGATGCATCGTCGAGTGGTTCGGTGTGGTCAACTAATACCACCGAAAGTGCCGCGAACTAAAAGGTTTTAAAAGGCCAAAAGGTTTAAAATTTCAAAATCTTTCATATTCTCTTATTTCTAACCCCGTACACTCACACCCGCACTACATATTTCCCAGATTTTTTCTATTTTTCTTAGTTTTTGCTTTTGATCTTGTGTTTGGATTTGGATTACATTGCCGCCTAGCATCTCAAAGTCTTCATTCGCCTTAAAGGTTGGTTTTCCGAACCCCAAACTCTAGATTAGTAGTTGAACTCGAATGCATTTAAGAATTTTGTATTGAGGTGTGTTGGGCCTGTGTTGAATCATATATTATGTGTTGATGTGCCTATTTAATGTTTTCAAAATTGTGCCTATTTGCTAAAATGTTGATTTCCCGAGTTTTGTGCGTTAACATTGATCATAAATTGTTATGTTGCGATTAACTTATGTTGTGTCTATTGGGGTGAAGTCTGAGTAACCCCCAATTGTGCTAAATGAAATAATTTGCCCAATAATGTAGCGTTTGATGTCGATCTTAAGGGCAAAAGTCATCCAATAGCCAATTTTGGCCAAATCGGAGGATGTCTGAGTACCTCGGAGGCATGGGTTGATTGTGTCTGATCTTATTTGCATAAGTGTGTTGTTTTATTTTAATTTTGGGGGCTACTTGCTTGAATATGTGAAACGGGGTTGAAATTTGGCACGTTGGGCAATTCGGTGAGCTGGGTCGAGCTCACCGAACAATTTGGTGGTTCGCCAATGTCCCCCTTGATTACCCTTAATTTTGTGTTTTGGCTAGATTAGAGTCTGTAACTTTTGCCGGGAAGCCTGAGCTCGCCGAGTGATGTCGGCGATTCACTGAACGGCCCTGCAGATCGTTGACCTGCCATTTTTTGGGGAAATTTTCAAGCCAGTCCTTCGGCGAGCCGGATCTAGCGCACATAAGTTACTTAGCAACTCACCAACTGGTTCGGCAAGTCTTTCTGCAACATGATTTCTGCAAAATTTCTTGAACTTTTTCTAACTCGTGTCGATGTGTTTTGCAGATATGGCTACATCAACTGGGATGAGAGTGGCATGCCAACCCGAAAACGAGCACGGGGCATCGTAATAAATGAGGGAGAAACTGCTTCTAACAAAAAGGGAAACAAAAAACCTCCAAAGAGAGGTAAGGGTAAGGGCAAAGCGCCCATAGCTGAGATACCTGAACACAACTCTGGTAGTGATGGGGAGTGTTTTGATTCTCAGGCTGCATTCTCTGAACTTGAGGATGACCAACCACTTCAAACTTGGCGAGCTGAGATTCGTGTTAGAGTTCTTCAAGGTTCGTATAGGACCCCGGAGTCTACCACACCTATTGATGATACAGTGCCAGCTCTGACACAGACGGTGGTTATAGCACTACCAGTTCAAGGTCCTCCTCCCCGGCTACTAAATAGTCTTATGGCCGAGGGACTGCGGACCATTCTTGTAGACAAGAGATTGTCCACGAATGGTGTAGTGGACATGTACCCTCATGTGTGGGACACTCTCTTGTTTCACAGGTTTGAGCCATTTTCTAGGCCCTGTGGCCCCTATATTTCTACATGGGTCTGGGAGTTTTACACGGCATAAAGTGACCTTGTACCAAATAGAAAGAAGAAGGTGAGTGTCTTTAGACCGGTAGAGTCTGTGATGTTCTGGGGGTAGGTAGTGAGATGCAGAAACGATTATATCAACATTTTATAGGATAGAGGGTCATATTTTTTACTATCAGAGTTTGGCTACCAATGTGTCGACCTTGGATGACCTAAGGGGATGGCTAGCTCCCCTTATTTGTGAGACCACCCCGAGGTGGATCAAGGTTGAAGTTCCAATTAAGATGAAGGACTTGAATATAGCAGTTCGGTACTAGTTTGGATTCATGAGCATCTCCATCATGCCCTCACAGAATGAATCTATTCTCTTCCACCTAATATACCATGAGTTTACGGTATTTTTGATACATTTAACTTAAGATTTGTGTGTGTCTAAGGCTATTTGGTATTGGAAATAATGTTTTGTGTGTTATATTTGCAGGTAATAGTCTTTGACGCGGTTGACTGAGATGACAGCTGAAATTCTACGGAAGTGGCCACCCACGGAGTACGGACCGTAGGTCCTGTGATGGTCCGTCAATGGGTAGGCGTAGATAGGAGCATCAAGGAAGTTTGACCAGGTGTGGAACTACGAAGAGATCCACAAACTGTAGGTCGTCCTACACATCCGTCGAAGGTGTTCACAGAGTTGAAGTTCCAGTACCTGATGAAATTCTCAAGTGTGGAGCCACGGAAGAGGACCCATGGACCGTAGGTCCATCTACAGTCCGTCCTGCACGTCCATTGTTGATGATCAGAGAATGATGGTTCCAGGTTCTGTAGAAAAGTTCTAAGTGTTGACCAACAAAAAAGAGACCTACGGACCGTAGGTCGATCCACGGTCCATAGGTTGACCCATAGTCCGTAGGTCGAGTCGTCGATCAAAGTCGCATTCCTGAAGTTTATTTCCTTATATTGTTTCCTTTTTATTTAGGACATATTTTTTTTATAAATAGGGTATGTCAACCTCATTTTTGAGGGTTAGACATTATTGTTTACTTTTAATTCTTGATATTTTCTTTGGGAATTAACTTGCAACTTTGGCAATTTTATTTCCAGATTTCAGTTTATAAGATTTTGGATTTTAAATTAAGTTTGAGATTTTGGGTTTCTTCTACTCTAAACGTAAGTTCATAAATTCTTATTACGAAAACATGAATTGAGTTCTTTCAACCATGAGTAGCTAAATCCACAACTAGGGTTGTGGGAACCATGAGCAATTAAAAACATATGAATAATAACTAAGTAATTCTTGAATAGTGTTGATGCATGCTTTGATAATTCTTTCGCTTAAAAATCTTTTTAACGAGTGCACGCGTTAGAACTCGCCTTGTTGCTACTTGCCGGACCAAGGAGGTAGTTAATAAGAAAAGAATTATCAACAAAGATTTATTGTGATACTATCTAATAGTCTAATGTCAATTGGTGTGAGTGTGAAAACTAAGACATACATTGATGTGATGTCTAATTTGAGGTAAAGGTAATGATTAGTAAAGTATACACACGTAGCCAGACCAAGGTGCGGAGTGAAATTACCTACTTGGAGGAAAAATCACTTAGGAATACCTATCTTACCAACTTAATTTGCATGTAAAACACTAGGAAAGGATTACTATTACTAGGATTACTGCGTTAAGAGCTTATGGGGAACACATACACCCTAGTTTCTTTCTCCTATTACTCACTTGTTACTTAAACAACAATCGGTTACTCGATTACAAAAAAAACCCTCTCTAATTACTTATTTCGGAAATAGTTTGACTAAACGAATATAATCGTAAGTTAAGTTTAAATCTAAACCATATTCCTCGTGGGATCGACCCCAACCTACAAGTTGGGTTCTTTATTTGACAATGACCGCTTATACTTCTTTAGGGAAGTGTAATTTGAGCATATCAAATTTTGGCGCCGCTGTCAGGGAATAAAGCTTTTGGATTAAGTTTAACTACATTATTGAACTTTAGTCAATTATTTCCTAATTTTACTTTTTGTTTTTGTTTTTGTTTTCTACAAATTTCTACTCTAGTGTATGCCAAGTACACGGATTTGAGGTAAACCATTAACCTCATACGTGTCATGACCCGAGTCTACACCTCGGAAGTGACACGGTGTACTCGACTCCGAAGGGTCTCATACAAGCCTCAAAGCATTCATAACATTCTATATAAGGAAAATAGTGTGGAATTAAAAACGTATTTAAAGCCAAACAATCAAACTTCATTTAAAAATACAGCGAAAGTCTAAAGTTTCACATGGCCATCTAAACAATATCTTGAAAACTAAAGTAGGGACACGGCTCTTTAAAATTGAAAAGACTAGAAACGTCTATTACATGAAAGAAAAGAAACTTCAAAAGTAATTGTTCTCGATCTATGAGGACATACCACTTAGCCTTGGAGGAAAAAATCAATCCAAGCCCTTGAACTAGAGAACTAACCACTTTCCAGAACCTACACTTGAAGTAAAATAAGAGAAATATGGGTTAGCACACAAAATATACTAAGTATGATTACCATGCAAAAATATGCTTTAAAAGGAACATTTGGCTGGAAACCATGCATTATGCCATTTTTAGAAATATCATGTACATTTGTTTAAGAAACATAAAATATAAATATAATCATCATACAAGTCATAACATCACATTTGAACACAACCAACATATAAATCCTTACCTTTACCTTAGACATTCACCTCAAGTAATCCTCATGCTATACCTTGTGCAATGTATGGATAGCGTTCCATACCACCATCCACACTAAAATACCACATTAAGGTCACCAAAAGTGAACTTACCATTCTGTCTTTTTCACCTTTGCACAATATCCATACGTAAGAGAAGGCATGAAAAGGGAAATTAACTAATAATATAAACCAAGTATAGCATGCATCATCACATTAAGCATTTAAGAATCAGCATTCTTCAATAACTTCATTAGGAGCACTTTCATACGTTAGTCTTTACGAAATTAGAGAAATCACTATAACCCTCTCAAATCCTACTCGTGCAATGCACAGATGGCATCCCATACTAACACCCACGCTTCATAGAACTTCTCAAGAAACCATAATGCACATCTCACATGATGGGAATAAGCGTTTAACCAACATAAACCATGTAAGCTAGACATGGAATCCGATGTCATATAACCCCACACCGTAAAGAGGTGGTCTACTTTCCTAAGGTAAGACCGGTAACACTAGCTTAGGTGGATCCACTAGCTAGGCCTATGTGGGCACATAGTTAAGAGATAAGAAAGACGTTCATTAAAATCCGGCCTAATGTAGGGAAAACTTCCATCTTACCTTATCTTTCGGTGCTTAGCCTACATTCCCATAGAGTAGTTTCATTTACATTACATTAGCGTATTTGAGAGGGACATTAACATTAGGCCTACCGACTCAAAGTACATTACACATGAAAGGGCCACTAAAATTAGGTGTACCGCTTCAAGGTACATTACAAGGATAGCTCATTGACTTTCCTAGAAAGGGCCACCACCATTAGGTCTACCATTTCAAGGTTTATCATTTCACACAGGAAAGGGCCACCACCATTAGGTCTACCGTTTCAAGGTTTAATATCACATTTATTCCTAGACTCATCATGAAGGGCCATCAATCTGCCAGTTGAAGACATGGCCTAGAACACTTCATCATTCATTTATTCATTCATTCATGAAAGTTTACCAACATTAGATCTACCAATTCAAGACATTAGGACATGAGTTAAGATACATTCATTATACAACAAAAGGATGGATAAGCCTACCAATTCACTATATACAATGTATAGAAAACAACCCTTCACATTCCATCATCATCATTCATGAGTGTAAAATTGAGAAATAGCCTTTCAATAATAACACAAATACTTTCAATACATGATAAACTTAACTTCATCGAATTCACATTCATATACAAGATATCATGATAATACTTCAATTCCTCATACTATTCCTTCAAGGCCATGAATCTCGAATCACTAACATACCAACAATTCATTATAATCAAATCATGGACGATGATACAATTCAATAGCCCAAAGAAATTTACACATATTCCATTCATAAGTTTTCATAATCAACAAACCCTCTTCGTGAAGGCACAATTTAGGAATTGAGAGAAATCGTGGGTTCATAGAATATTTTCATCAAAAATCATCAATAAACACTAATACAATCATAATATGTCATTAATATCCATTTGAAATTGATTGAAGAAGGAACCCATGAGATTGAGTAAAACCCTAGGTTTTTCATGAACTTGAAAACTTTGAAATTTACTTTGAATGGACTCTAGGGGTCAAAGCTACCCATAGAGTAAGGATCACCATACCTTGCTTGAGATTTCCCAAGAAATTTGGAGAGGAAACACCTTGAATCCACAACCCTAGCTCCCTCTTCTTCTTCTTCTTCTTCTTTGAGAACTTCTAGAGAGAGAAATATTGAGAAGAAGAACTCTTTTGATTTTATTCGGGTTTTCTTTTAAAAGTGATTTAATTGAAGGAATTTCAAGTCTTAAAAGGTTATATACATACTAGGAAAGGAATAAAATAATTAGTACTCAACTTTGGAAAAGAACTAAGGACCCTTAAAGTTTAATCTTAAAATTCTACACCTTACCCGAGTTACCTCGCCCTTTGACCTTTATGGCTCTCCAAGGGCACTAGGCGACTCGCCAAGTGCAACCTTGGCTCGCCTAATTTTCCAGTAGGCTCCAAAAAGGGAAAGTTCACTAGGCGATCTAGAGGAGAAATGAGCAATTCGCCAACCAGGTCAGCAAGCTATGACTGGCTCGCACTTTGTTTCAGAACCTAATCCAATGGGACATCCCAGTAGGCGACCCCAAGTGCACCTATTGGCGCATCGTCAAGTCACTTGGGCGATCATGTAGTCCCATCGTCAAAAGGTCCATCAAAGAACAAGGCTTCTTCCACATTATCATTCTAGCTTACACCATTGCTTGCATCCTAGGCTTCTTCCTAACTCAAATTAGTTCTAAAACAGCCAAGACATCAACTTAAGTTTACACTAACCCACATGATGAGGCTCTATTTTAACCAATCATTTTTCGAGTTGTTACATTATCCCCCACTTAGGAACATTCGTCCTCGAATGACACTTCAAAAACTTTAAGGAAATAACGACTCAACACTAGCATCCCATCATGCATGACACATCAATATAAATGCATCATCATAGGAGGAAACATCAACTCCACATCAATAAACTAAATGGATTACAAGACGGTATGGACTACATCTATAAACTCCTTATGCACCAAAACATCAACATTTCTCATTTCGTTGGAAGAATTTCCTTCTCCAACTCACATCATGCTCATCACAACATCATAAGGCAATTATGCAACTCTTTTCAAAAACACATTTAAGCATACCCAATAAGTCAAATCATGAAGCATTTAGGAAACTCATTATAGATGCATATCAACATGAGAAACACAATCATGAAAGCTCATTTTCTCATTTAAACATAAATCTCATCAAAACATGCATAACATAAGGAGATCATGGAAACACATTTTCACACATGACTCCAAAACATGAAACAAGCTACAACGAACTCTTGGTCTCAAGCTTGAATAGGAATAGAAGAAAGTGATAAAGGATATGGTAATTTTCAACAATCATTATATTCAACATACCATCTCCCCCCCATAAGGGTTAACTCATTCTAAGGCAAACATAAAAACAACATAGGAACCTCAACAAGACATTTATGACCATAAGCAACTATTACATACTGGTGATTTCGTCCGGATTAGCTCTTTTGTCCTTGTTAGCTTGAAGAGCATAGAAACGGTTCCTCTTTGGATCATCAAGATCCGAGCCACTAAGAGAAGCTTGTTTGGCCTCCCTTACTCTAGCCGTAAGAGTAGGAAAATCTTTCACTTGGTGATCATTCTTTCCACACCCATAGCACCCACCAGTACCGGCTAGGCATTTCCCAAAATGCTTCTTCCCAAAATTGTGGCAACTAGGTTTAGAAAATTGAGATCCACCACCTCTCTCTTGGTTAACCTTAGGAATTCTTGAAGAATCTTGGTTTGAAGCTCTCTTCTTGAACCTAGGTTGACCTTGCTCATCGGGCCTAGACCTCTTCACCTCCCTATTCTTCTGGTTATGCTTGGACTCCTCAATAGATTGAGCATACACCATAAGTCTACAAATGTTCATGTTATCATGGAGCATCACCGTACGACACTCTTTCTCAACTAGGTTGGATATACTGGTAACAAACCTACTCTTCTCATCTCTAGGGTTAGACAGCAAAGATGGAGCATACTTAGACAATTGGGTAAACTTCAAGAAGTACTCTTGGACACTCATGTTACCCTGCCTAAGGTTTATCAACTCCTTCACCTTAACCTCCCTCTTCTCACGGGGAAAGTACCTACCAAGGAAAGCCTTCTTAAACTCCTCCCATTCTATAGGACCAGCTCCTATAGGCCTATGCTTTTCCATTGAGTGAACAAAATTTGGACAACATCTTTCAATTGGTAAGCGCCAAGTTCCGCTTTTTCAATAGAGGTCACTCCCATAGCATTAGCAACCTTGTATACCTCATCCAAAATCTCTTGGGGATCCTCTCCCACCTTAAAACCTAGGAAAACCAGAGGATTCATCCTAACAAAGTCTCTCAACCTAGAGGCCATAGTACTCACCATAGGGTTCACATTAGCCTCAACACCCTAGTGGCTTGAGCCGTCATAGATTGAGCTTAGGTAATTACGGCTTCAGCCATCATCAAAAGAGCCTACCTAACTTCTTCATTGGTCATAGCCGATACTTCATTTCCTTGAGTAACTTGGTCACCTTGAGGACCTTGAGGATCCTGGGGAGGAACTCCCTCATTCACAACTTCCTCTTCCACTCTCCTTGCGGGTGTCCTTCTTGTATTCATATCCTATAAACACAAGAGAAGGATTTGGAAAAGGACACTAATAGAGATAAACTCTAAGGCACGGCTTCAAGAATAATGAAAGAAGTGTAACTTCCTAACATCCTATAGTCTGTCACTCATTGATGTGTCGCGACTTACACCGATGAACAAGACTCTACTAGATGTGGCTTGTGAGACATCGATCCTAAGAACCATTTCCAAAATCTTGTGATCTGATACCATGTTAGTCACTACCCGAGTCTACACCCCGGAAGCGATACGGCGTACTCGATCTCAAAGGGTCTCATACAAGCCATATAACATTCATAACATTTGATATAAATAAAATAGTGCGGAATTAAATTCTTATTTAAAGCCTAACAATCAAACTTCATTTAAAAACACAATAGAAGTCTAAAGTCTTACATGGTCATCTAAACAATGTCTTGAAAACTAAAGTATGGACACAACCCTTTACAATTGAAAAGACTAGAAACGTCTATTACATGAAAGAAAAGAAACTTCAAAAGTAATTTTCCTCGATCTATAAGGACATACCACTTAGCCTTGAAGGAAAACTCAATCCAGTACCTTAAACTAGAGAAGAAACCACTTGCGGAACCTACACTTGAAGTAAAATAAGAGAAATATGGGTTAGAACACAAAATGTACTAAGTATGATGACTATGCAAAAACATACGTCAAAAGGGACATTTGGTTGGAGACCATGCATTATGCCATTATTAGAAATATCATATACATTTGTATCAGAGACATAAAATACAAGTATAATCAGCATACAAGTCATAAAATCACATTTGAACACAACCAACATGTAAAACCTTACCTTCACCTTAGACCTTCACCTCAAGTAACCCTCATGCTATACTTTGTGCAATGTATGGATAACATGACATACCACCATCCACACTAAAGTACTAGATTATGCTCAATAAAAGTGAACTTACCATTCATTCATTTTCACCTTTGCACAATATCCACACATAAGAGACATAACATTTCATAAGGCATGACAAGGGAAATTAACTCATAATATAACCCAAGTATAGCATGCATCATCATATTAAGAATTTAAGTGTCAACATTCTTCAATAACTTCATTAGGAGCGCTTTCATACGTTAATCATTAAGACATTAGAGAACTTACTATGACCCTCTCAAATCCTACTCGTGCAATGCATGGATGGCATCCCATACTAACACCCACACTTCATAGAACTTTTCCAGAAACCATAATGTACATCTCACTTGATGGGAATAAGCGTTGAACCGACATAGACCATGTAAGCTTGCCATGGAATCTGTTTTCAAATTACCCCACACCGTAAAGAGGTTGTCTACTTGCCTAATCTAAAACCGGTAACACTAACTTAGGTGGATCCACTAGCTAGACCTATGTGGGCACATAGTTAAGAGATAAGAAAGACCTTCATTGAAATCCGGCCAAACGTAGAGAGAACTTCAATCTTACCTTATCCTTTTGGTGCTTAACCTATATTGCAATAGAGTAGTTTCATTTCCATTACATTATCGTACTTGAGAGGGCCACCAACATTAGGCCTACCGAACCAAAGTATATTACTAATGGAAGAGCCACCAACATTAGGTTTACTGCTTCAAGGTACATTACAAGGATAGCTTATTTCCTTTCCTAGAAAGGGCCACCACTATTAGGTCTACCGTTTCAAGGTTTAATATCACATTTATTCCTAGACTCATCATGAAGGGCCACCAACATTAGGTCTACCGGTTCAAGACATGGCCTAGAACACTTCATCATTCATTTATTCATTCATTCATGAAAGGCTACCAACATTAGGTCTACCAACTCAAGACATTAGGACATGAGTTAAGATACATTTATTATACAAGAAAATGATGGATAAGCCTACGAATTCACTATATACAATGTATAGAAGACAACCCTTCACATTCCATCATCATCATTAATGAGTGTCAAATTGAGAAATAGCCTTTCAATAATAACACAAATACTTTCTAGACATTATCACCTTAACTTCATCGAATTCACGTTCATATAAGAGATATCATGATAATACTTTAATTCCTCATACTATGCCTTCAAGGCCATGAATCTCGAATCACCAACATACCAACAATTCATTATAATCAAGTCATGGACGATGATACAATTCAATAGCCCAAAGAAATTTACACATATTCCATTCATAAGCTTTCAAAATCAACAAACCCTCTTCATATAGGCACAATTTAGGAATTGAGAGAAATCATGGGTTCATAGAATATTTTCATCAAAAATCATCGATAAACTCTAATACAATCATAATATGTCATTAATAACCATTTGAGATTGATTGAAGAAGGAACCCATGAGATTGAGTAAAACCCTAGGTTTTTCATGAACTTGAAAACTTTGAAATTTACTTTGAATTGACTCTAGGGGTTAAAGCTACCCATAGAGTAAGTATCACCATACCTGGCTTGAGATTTCCCAATAAATTTGGAGAAGAAACACCTTGAATCCACAACTCTAGCTCCCTCTTCTTCTTCTTCTTCTTTGGAAACTTCTAGAGAGAGAAATATTGAGAGGAAGAACTCTTTCGATTTTATTTGGGTTTTCTTAAAAAGTGACTTAATTGAAGGAATTTCAAGTCATAAAAGGTTATATACATACTAGGAAAGGAATAAAATAATTTGGACTCAACTTTGGAAAACAACTAAGGACCCATAAAGTTTAAACTTAAAATTCTACACCTTACCCGACTTACCTCTCCCTTTAACCCTCATGGCTCGCCAAGGGCACTAGGAGACTCACCAAGTGCAACCTAGGCTCGCCTAATTTTCCAGTAGACACCAAAACGGAGAAGTTCACTAGGCGATCTAGAGGGGAATGGGCGATTCGCCAACTAGGTTGGCGTGCTATGACTTATCTCTCCCTTTGTTTTAGAACCTAGGTCAATGGGACAGCCCACTAGGCGACCCCAAGTGCACCTATTGGAGCATCGCCAAGTCACTTGGGCGATCATGCAGTCCCATCGTCAAAAGGTCCATCAAAGAACAAGGCTTCTTCCACATTATCTTGCTAGTTTACGCCCTTGCTTGCACCCTAGGCTTCTTCCTAGCTCAAATTAGTTCTAAAACAGCCTAGACATCAACTTAAGGTTACACTAACCCACACGATGAGGCTCTAGTTTAACCTATCATTTTCCGAGTTGTTACATTATCCCACAATTAGGAACATTCATCCTTAAATGACACTTTAAACACTTTAAGGAAATAACGACTCAAGACTAGCATCCCATCATGCATGACACATCAATATAAATGCATAATCATAGGAGGAAACATCAACTCCACATCAATAAGCTCAATGCATTACAAGATGGTAGGAACAACATCTACAAACTCATTATGCACCAAAACATCAACATTTCTCATATCGTTGGAAGAATTTCCTTCTCCAACCCACATCATGCTCATCACAACATCATAAGGCTATTATGAAACTCTTTTCAAAAATACATTTAAGCATACCCAATAAGTCAACTCATGAAACATTTAGGAAACTCATTATAGATGCATATCTACATGAGGAACACAATCATGGAAGCTCATTTTCTCATTTAAATATTAATCTTATCAAAACATGCATAACATAAGGAGATCATGTAACTACATTTTCACACATTACTCCAAAACATGAAACAAGCTACAAGGAACTCTTTGTCTCAAGTTTGAATAGGAATAGAAGAAAGTGATAAAGGATATCGAAATTCTCAACAATCATTCTATTCAACATACCATCTCCCCCCCCCCCACCCTTTAAGGGTAATCTCATTCTAAGGCAAACATGAAAATAACATAGGAACCTCAACGAGACATTTATGACCGTAAAGAACTATTCCTTACCGGTGCTTTCATCCAAATTAGCTCCTTTGTCCTTGTTAGCTTGAAGAGCATAGAAACGATTCCTCTTTGGAACATCAAGATCCGGGCCACCAAAAGAATCTTGTTTTGCCTCCCTTTCTCTAGCTGTAAGAGTAGGAAAATCTTCCACTTGGTGATTATTCTTTCCACACCCATAGCACCCACTAGTACCGTCTAGGCATTTCCCAAAATGCTTCTTCCCATAATTGTGGCAGGTAGGTTTAGAAAATTGAGATCCACCACCTCTCTCTTGGTTAACTTTAGGATTGCTTGAATAATCTTGGTTTGGAGCTCTCTTATTCAACCTAGGTTGACCTTGCTCATCGGGCCTAGACCTCTTCACGTCCCTATTCTCTCTCTTATGCTTGGACTCCTCAATAGATTGAGCATACACCATAAGTCTAGAAATATTCATGTCATCATAGAGCATCGCCGTACGACACTCTTCCTCAACTAGGTTAGATATAACGGTAACAAACCTACTCATCTCATCTGTAGGATTAGACACAAATGATGGAGCATACTTAGACAATTAGCTAAACTTTAAGGAGTACTCTTGGACACTCATGTTACCTTGCCTAATGTTTATAAACTCCTCCACCTCAACCTCCTTATTATCACGAGAAAAGTACCTACCAAGGAAATCCTTCTTAAACTCCTCCTATTCTATAAGACCCGCTCTTATAGGCCTATTACTTTTCCATTGAGTGAACCAAATTTGGGCAACATATTTCAATTGGTAAGCGGCAAGTTCCATTTTTTTAATAGAGGTCACTCCCATAGCATTAACAACCTTATATTCCTCATGCAAAATCTCTTGGGGATCCTCTCCCACTTTCGAACCTAGGAAAACCGGAGGATTCATCCTCACAAAGTCACTCAACCTAGAGGCCATAGTACTCATCATAGGGTTCACATTAGCCTCAACACCCTTAGTTGCTTGAGCCATCATAGTTTGAGATTGGGTAGTTACGGCTTGAGCCATCAAAAGAGCCGACCTAACTTCCTCATTGGTCATAGACGGAACTTCATTGCCTTGAGAAACTTGGTCACCCTGAGGAACTTGAGGATCTTGGGTAGGAACTACCTCATTCATAACTTTCTCTTCCACTCTCCTTGCGGACGTCCTTCTTGTAATTATATCCTATAAACACAGGAGAAGGATTAGGAAAAGGACACTTATAGAGCTAAACTCTAAGGCTTGACTTCAAGAATAATGAAAGAAGTGTAACTTCCTAACATCCTATAGCATGTCACTCATAGTTGTTTTCCGAGTCACTCCGATGAACTAGACTTTACTAGACGTGGCTTGTGAGACATCGATGCTAAGAACCATTTCCAAATTCTTGTGCTCTAATACCATGTTCTTCACGACCCGCGTCTACACCCCAAAAGCGACATGGCGTACTCGATCCCGAAGGGTCTCATACAAGCCTCATAGCATTCTTAACATTCGATATTAAGAAAATAGTGTGGAATTAAAAACTTATTTAAAGCCAACCAATAAAACTTCATTTAAAAACACAGCGGAAGTCTAAACTCTCACATGGCCATCTAAACAATGTCTTGAAAACTAAAGTAGGGACACGGCCCTTTACAATCAAAAAGACTAGAAACGTCTATTACATGAAAGAAAAGAAACTTCAAAAGTAATTGTCCTCGATCTGTGAGGACATACCACTTAGCTTTGGAGGAAAACTCTATCCAAGCCCTTGAACTAGAGAAGAAACCACTTGCCGGAACCTACACTTGAAGTAAAATAAGAGAAATATGGGTTAGTACACAAAATGTACTAAATATGATGACCATGCAACAACATGCTTTAAAAGGGACATTTGGTTAGAAACCATGCATTATGCCATTTTTAGAAATATCATGTAGATTTGTATAAGAGACATTAAATACAAGTATAATCATCAGACAAGTCATAACATCACATTTGAACACAACTAACATGTAAATCCTTACCTTCACCTCAAGTAACCCTCATGCTATACCTTGTGCAATGTATGAATAGCGTCCCATACCACCATGCACACTAAAGTACCACATTAAGGTCACCAAAAGTGAACTTACCATTCATTCCTTTTCACCTTTGCACAATATCTATACATAAGAGACATAACATTTCATAAGGCATGACAAGGGAAATTAACCCATAATATAACCCAAGTATAGCATGCATCATCACATTAAGCATTTAAGAGTCAACATTCTTCAATAGCTTCATTCGGAGCACTTTCATACGTTAATCATTAAGACATTAGAGAAATCACTACGACCCTCTCAAATCTTACTCATGCAATGCATGGATGGCATCCCATACTACCACCCATACTTCATAGAACTTCTCACGAAACCATAATCCACATCTCACATAATTGGAATAAGCGTTTAACCGACATAGACCATTTAATCTTTACATGGAATCTGGTGTCATATAACCCCACACCGTAAAGAGGTGGTCTACTTGCCTAAGGTAAGACCGGTAACACTAGCTTAGGTGGATCCACCAGCTAGACTTATGTGGGCACATAGTTAAGAGATAAGAAATACGTTCATTGAAATTCAGCCTAACTAAGAGAACTTCTATCTTACCTTATCCTTCTGGTGCTTAACCTACATTCCAATAGAGTAGTTTAATTTCAATTACATTATCGTATTTGAGAGGGCCACCAACATTAGGCCTACCAAACCAAAGTACATTACACATGAAACAGCCACGAACATTAGGTCTACTTCTTCAAGGTACATTACAAGGATAGCTCATAGAATTTCCTAGAAAGGGCCACCACCATTAGGTCTACTATTTCAAGGTTCATTATTTCACACAAGAAATGGCCACCACCATTACGTCTACCGTTTCAAGGTTTAACATCACATTTATTACTAGACTCATCATGAAGGGCCACCAACATTAGGTCTACCGGTTCAAGACATGGCCTAGAATACTTCATCATTCATTCTTTCATGAAATTCTACCAACATTAGGTCTACCAATTCAAGACATTAGGATATGAGTCAAGATACATTCATTATACAAGAAAAGGATGCACAAGCCTACCAATTCACTATATACAATGTATAGAAGACAACCCTTCACATTCCATCATCATTATTCATGAGTGTCAAATTGAGAAATAGCCTTTCAATAATAACACAAATACTTTCAAGACATGATCACCTTAAATTCATTGAATTCACATTCATATACAAGATATCATGATAATACTTCAATTCCTCATACTATGCCTTCAAGGCCATGAATCTCAAATAACCAACATACAAACAGTTCATTATAATCAAGTCATGGACGATGATACAATTCAATAACCCAAAGAAATTTAGACATATTCCATTCATAACTTTCATAATCAACAAACCCTCCTCAAAAAGGCACAATTTAGGAATTGAGAGAAATCATGTGTTCATAGAATATTTTCATCAAAAATCATCAATTAACACTAATACAATCATAATATATCATTAATAACCATTTGAAATCATTTGAAGAAGGAACACATATGATTGAGTAAAACCCTAGTTTTTTCATGAACTTGAAAACTTTGAAATTTACTTCGAATTGACTCTAGGGGTGAAAGATACCCATAGATTAAGGATCACCATACCTTGCTTGATATTTCCCAAGATATTTGGAGAAGAAACACCTTGAATCCACAGCCCTAGCTCCCACTTCTTCTTCTTCTTCTTTGGGAACTTTTAGAGAGGGAAATTTTGAGAGGAAGAACTCTTTTGATTTGATTTGTGTTTTCTTAAAAAATGACTTAATTGAAGGAATTTCAGGTCTTAAAAGGTTATATACATACTAGGAAAGGAATAAAATAATTAGGACTCAACTTTGGAAAAGAACTAAGGACCCTTAAAGTTTAAACTTAAATTTCTACACCTTACCCGATTTACCTCGCCCTTTGACCCTCATGGATCGTCAAGTGCACCCTTAGCTCGCCTAATTTTCCAATAGGCTCCAAAAAGGGGCAGTTCACTAGATAATCTAGAGGGGAAATGGGTGATTCGCCAACTAGGTTGGCGAGCTACAACTTAGCTCGCCCTTTGTTCCAGAACCTAGGCCAATGGGACAGACCACTAAGCGACCCCAAGTGCACCTTTTGGCGCATCGCCAAGTCATTTGGGCGATCAAGTAGTCCCATCGCCAAAAGGTCCATCAACGAAGAAGGCTTCGTCCATATTATCTTGCTAGCTTAGGCCCTTGCTTGCACTCTAGGCTTCTTCCTAGCTCAAATTAGTTCTAAAACTGCCTAGACATCAACTTACGGTTACACTAACCCACCCGATGAGGGTCTAGTTTAACCTATCATTTTCCAAGTCATTACAATACGACTCTGAACTAAGAAAAACTTTGCAAAGAATGGAAAATCAATGGGGAAATAATAACCCAGTCATAGATGTGCATGAGGATGTGATTCTTATCGTGACCAACGACACTAACCTACGGTACGAGTGTCTACGATCGTCGATAATATAGTAACCCAACTAAAGGTTGGGGTCATGTCCCAATGGAGTGGTTGTGGGAATTGATACAAAAATAAAATTTAATTCTAACTAGTCGTAGCTAAAGACATTAACGAGTAAAAACATAGTATATTAAAGGGGTGACACAAAAGTGTCAAATATCGATTTGGAGGTTTGTCACAATTAGTAAAAGCAATAAAAATAATAAGAAAATCAAGTATGGGTAAGAATTCTTGGGGTATGACCGCAATACAAGTTGAGATAAGAAGTTGGGTACATGCCTTTGAAAGGAAATCTGTAAGATAATGGTGACTAGGCTAAGCTTTAAATGGAAATAAGTTCCCTCTCGAGCAACTTACCCCGTTTCAAATGCGTTCCTCTCGAATACCCATTTGCTGCATGAGGATCAGCCTACGCCTTACCCCACTCACTCTCTCGAGTTGAGTGTTAGGATATGGAACAAGGGCTCACCCGCTCAGGCTGAACCTCATGTCGACCCACTCCTTAGGCCATCAGTCTAGTGGTCTTGGTTTCGCGACCTCCCTCTCAGGAAAGCCGAAAACACATGGGTGGCTTTGTATTTGCAACTACAAACCCTTTAGGTTAAACCACAACCACTAGGTGAAATCACCAAAAAACTACATCTAACTTATCAGCAAGCAAGACCCAACAATAATATCAACTCATATTTGCTAAATCACACCCCAAGAGTGGAGGTTTTTAGCCACACATCAAGAAATAACAAAATACACCTAAAATGATAATGAAATCAAATGGGTATAAGAAATTAAACCTTGATTTAAGCAAAGGAAGAAGAATGGAGAAGACCCACTTCCAACTTGGGGAAGATGAAACCCTTCTTTCTTCAAGTCTCCCACAAAGCCCTCTCCAAACTTGAGAGAAAAATATCCCCAAAAAGTACTATTCTATTCTGGAAATTAAAATTAATGTTCGACTATCTAAAATTAATAAATAAGTTTAGTATTTATAGACTTCAAAAAATAGCGCGGGCGGATCTTTCGGTGAAGTTAGTCGACGTCGCCGAATGACTCGGTGACTCACCCTTCTTCTATTTCATCGCCGTTTCTTGCTTGCCTTTAGCATCTTCACATTTTGGACCATTGGGCGGTATAGTACTGCTTCGCGGATCTATTCGTTGAAGCGCCAACTGCTCCATTTATCGCCTTTTTGATCCTCTTCCTTCAAGGCTTCGCGTACTGGAACAAAGGGCGGAATCTGTCCCTTTGACGACTCGCCAAGTGTGCTCGGCGAGGCTCAGGCTTCAGCTTCTTCGTTCTTTTAAGCCTTTTTGTTCCTTTTTGTGCCTAAGTGTCCATGCTTTCACTAAAACTTGAAATATCTGAAACTTAAGAGTTATCATCAGATATTTAGACAAAATAAGCATTCGAGGACACTATTCTTATCAAAATAAAGCCCTAAATGAGTCCAATTTGTGGACTCATCAACACCACCAACTTAAACTTTTGCTTATCCTCATGCAAACTCAAGTTGAGCTGTTCAAAAAGGGTGTCTTAAACAGTGCTACACAAGACTCAATCATGAATGCACACAACAAGACTCAATTTACTTATGCAATGATCAATTGTGTACTCAAAGATTCAGGTTGTGACACACCATTACCAAAGATTCTCATGCTCGTGATACTTGCTACTTGTGCAAGTTCAAGCTCAACAAAAAGTATCTAAATGCCCTCACATGAAGAATGATTCCATATTCATACACAGAGGTTCATCAATTCAAGATCAGAAATCAGATGCAACGCTCACACTCAAAAAGAGGAACACAATGCATGCTTTCACACATAGGTTTGCCCTTATTTTCCAATCGACTATCGATTCAGCTTACTCAAGATCAAAAAGGTCTTTCTAATGCTTGTAATGGGGTTGAGTGCAAAGGTATGGTCGTTTAGGCTCAGTGACTTTTTCTTCATGAGATGTGGTATTCTCAAAGCATTCCCTTCTTTTCCTTTATCAATTCTTTTTCTAGTGCTTCTAAGTCATCCTTTTATTCACTCTCCATGTATTACTTGGAAACCCAATTTATTTTGTACTTTTATTCCACAACTTTTCTTTTTCATTCTTTTCTTTTCTTTTTCTCTTCTTTTTATATGGAGGGCTTCCATTTTTCCGCACCATGGGTTAATGGAGACTTTTTCTTGCACTTCTTGACTTCTCCTTTTCCTTTTCACCACACCCCCAACTTAGGCTTTTGACCTAAGTTCGCTATTCACTAAATCACAAATCTAGAGGATTATAGGTAGTGGGTCAAGTAAGGTCTAGGGTTCATCAACGTTCTTCCAAAGAAAGGTAAGGCTAAAAGGGTGTTCAAAAGAGTTTCACACACTCATGGGCAGGCCACAAAAAAGGTATATGTCAAATTTGGTTCACACTCTTTAAGGTTGCCTAAGATCATATCAAGAGGACACCTTTCTAAATCAATCAGACTAACAGGGCTAATTCTGGGTTTATTCATGCATGGTTCAAAATAAGCTAATCACAGATGACACAAGGCATCGACACTAAAGTCAAACAAGACTCCACACTTTTGCTAGTGTGCAACGGTCATCACAAGAGAATCAATTTGATAAATGGATATTCACAATGAGATGCAAAGAGTTCACATATTGCCTATGCAACTTCATTTATTCTTGTCGTAGTCGTACATTCATATTTGTTCGATTAAGAGCACTATTCAAGTCATCAGTATTGATCAAAATTGAGACTTAAATCTTTACAAGAACAGCCACTTTCAACACAAGAAGTGGCAAAAAATTTTGAAAAATGAAATTTTTTTGGAAGGGTCAAAATTATTTTTCAATGAAACCCAAAAGAGAGTCATAAGCTAAAACAATCGCAAAGCAGTTTTAAAAACACAATTAAAAAGATATAACCCAAATGTACACCAAAACACAAGTATCTAAAACAAGCAAAACAAGGTGGGCCTCACCCCACCACAAATAAGAGCGTTTGTCCTCAAATACAAATAAATCATACAGAAAGTACCAAATCATAATCGATAATATATGAAATCGCAGCAACTTAGAGACTTAACAGATATTTTATACTATCAATCATTATGTAAATGAGTACAAATTTTGATAAAATAACTGAGGGGTTCGATTACCAACCTTTGGTGCCGATTTAGATAGTACTAACGTGCTAGGTGGCAATGCGATCCAAATTAGAGCATAATCCGACACTTAAAATACTCTAAAAGGGCAGGAAATATAACTACTAGAGTGCGAGTGTGGTTTCTTGAGCTTCCGTACAACTCGATTTATACATGGGACCAATTGCACAAGGTGTTCATGGCAAAGTATTTTCCGTTGTCCAAAAAGCTGAATAATAAGGACAAACTGAATAACTTTGTAGCACTACCTGGAGAGTTTGGGAGAAGTTCATGGGATAGGTTCACTGCATTAATAAGAAGTGTTCCAAATCACCGCATTGATGATGAGTCATTGAAGGAGTACTTCTACAGAGGGCAACATGACCATGGTAAGGATGTGCTGGATGCTATTGCTGGAGGATCATATGGTGAGTGCGCTTTTGATAATATCATTGAGAAATTGGGGAAGGCTTCCCAAAATAATAAAGCATGGAGCACTAGAAAGTCAGACATTGGAAGAAGCACTTTCGCAGTCCAAGTTGCACCTAGTATATCTGCTGATGATATTCATGAGGAGATGGCTTAGGTGAGGACATAACTTGGGTTGGTGTTGAAGCATGTGAGCGGAGGTGCAGAAAAGGTAAATAAGGTAAATTACTTGACTAGAACTCCACCAGAACAAGTTGAGAAATGCTACTATGAAAAGGATACTTATTTGGTGAATGATCAGACGGGGGGTTTCTGAGCCAATGCCCAAGGTTCAAAGTCGGATAATTGGAACCAAGGGCAAGGAAACCAAGGTTGGAACTATGGTAACTACAACTGATAGGGTAACTATGTCCGGAATGGGAACTACAATTGCGACAACAACTACAACTGAAACAACTATGGCAATAGAAACGAGAAAGTTGGGCCTTATGTTCCACCTGCAAATTGGGAATCTTGTAATAAAGAAGTTGGGGGTAGTATGCCACGGATTGACGATATGATGTAGAAGATGATGAAGAGGTTTGATTCGACTAATGAGAATGTAAAAGAGATGCAAAATGACTTTTCTGGAATCGATCAAAAAGTTGATGCCCATGCAGTGTCGATAAAGCAACTTGAGCAGCAGTTTAGTCAATTTAAAACTACTATGAATCCACGTCAGCCTGGCACACTTCCTAGCAAAACCATCTAAAATTTGAAGAATAATGGGCATTATATATCAGTCACAACTTGAGGAGTTAAACAGACCATTGATTCCCCTATGCCGTCTGAGGTTGAAATTCTAGTAGAAAGAGATGAAGATGATATTGAGGTTACAGAAGAGTCCAAAAATTCTACAGAGAAAGAAGCGGACACAACCCAAAAAGTTATTCCCATGCCTAGATCTCCACCTCCATTCCCACAGAGGTTGGTAAAGAAGATCCAAGAAGGAAAATACCTCATCTTCATTACTATGTTGAAATAGCTTGCCATCAATGCTCCGTTGATAGAGGCATTGGAACAAATGCCTGGGTATACAAATTTTATGAAGGACTTGGTGACTAAACAAAGTGCCGTCAGTTTTGAGAATAATGAGAGGTTGCAACATTACAGTGCTATTGCTAATAGGTCACTTGTGCAGAAGAAAGAGGATCCTTGTGCTTTCACTATTCCATGTACCATGGGTTGTTGCATTTTGCGAAGGCGTTGTGTGATTTTGGTGCTAGCATTTATCTGATGTCATTGTCTATCTACAAGAAGTTGGGTTTAGAGGCTCCAAAACTGACTGCGATGTGAATACTCATGGCCGATAGAACTGTGAAGAAGCCCATTGGTGTTCTTCAAGATGTACTTGTGAAAGTGGAGTCGT
>JAJOOO010019886.1:0-25109 GCA_029582685.1 Solanum piurae
TACATGCTTTTGAAAGGAAATTTGTAAGATAATAGTGACTAGGCTAAGCTTTAAATGGAAATAAGTTCCCTCTCGGGCAACTTACCCCGTTTCAAATGCGTTCCTCTCGGACACCCATTTGCCGCATGAAGACCAGCCTACGCCTTACCCCACTCACTCTCTCGAGCTGAGTGTTAGGATATGGGACTAGGGCTCACCCTATTGGGTTGAAACTCATGTCGTCCCACTCCTTAGGCCATCAGTCTAATGGTCTTGATTTCGCGACCTCCCTCTCGGACAAGCCGAAAACACATGGGTGGCTTTGTATTTGCAACTACAAACCCTTTAGGTTAAACCATAACCACTAGGTGAAATCACCATTAAACTACATCTAACCTATCATCAAGCAAGACCCAACAATAATATCAACTCATATTTGCTAAATCACACTCCAAGAATGGGGATTTTTAGCCACACATTAAGAAATAATAAAATACACCTAAAATGATAGTGAAATCAAATGGGTATAAGAAATTAAACTTGATTTAAGAAAAGGAAGAAGAATGGAGAAGACCAACTTCCAACTTGGGAATATGAAATCCTTCTTTCTTCAAGTCTCCCAAAAACCCTCTCCAAACTTGAGAAAAAATATCCAAAAAAGTACTATTCTATTTTGGAAATTAAAATAAATGTTTGACTCTACTAAAATTAATAACAAGTTTAGTATTTATAGACTTCAGAAAATAGCGCTGGTGGATCTTTCGGTGAAGTTGGTCGATGTCGCCGAATGACTCGACGACTCGCCCTTCTTCTGTTTCATCACCGTTTCATTCTTGCCTTCAGCATCTTCATGTTTTGGACCATTGGATGGTATAGTACTACTTTGCAGAGATATTCGGCGAAGCACCGACTGCTCCTTTTATCGCATTTTTTATCCTTCTTTTTCAGGGCTTCGCGTACTTGAACAAAGGGCGGAATGAATCCCTTCGGCGAATCGCCAAGTGTGCTTGGCGATGCTCAGGCTTCAACTTCTTCATTCTTTTCAGCCTTTTTGTTCCTTTTTGCGCGTAAGTGTCCATGTTTTCACTAAAACTTCAAATACCTGAAACTTAAGAGTTTTCATCAGATATTTAGACAAAATAAGCATTCGAGGACACTATTCTTATCAAAATAAAGCCCTAAATGAATACAATTTGTGGACTCATCAACACCCCCAACTTAAACTTTTGCTTTTCCTCAAGCAAACTCAAGTTCAACCGTTCAAAAAGGGTGTCTTAAACAGTGCTACACAAGACTCAATCATGAATGCACACAACAAGACTCAATTTATTTGTGCAAGGATCAATTGTGTACTCTAAGATTCATGTTGTGACACACCATTACCAAAGATTTCCATGCTCGTAATACTTGCTACTTGTGCAAGTTCAAGCTTAACAAAAAGTATCTAAATGCCTTCACATGAAGAATGATTCCATGTTCACACACAGAGGTTAATCAATTCAAGATCAAGAATCAGATGCAACGCTCACACTCAAAAAGAAGAACACAATGCATGTTTTCACCCATAGGTTTGCCCTTATTTTCCAATAAACTTTCGATTCGGTTTACTCAAGATAAAGCAAGGTCTTTCTAAGGCTTGTAATGGGGATGAGTGCAAATGTATGGTCATTTAGGCTCAGTGGCTTCTTCCTCATGAGATGTGGTACTCTCAAGGGCATTCCCTTCTTTTCCTTTATCGATTCTTTTTCTAGTGCTTCTAAGTCACATTTTTATTCACCTTCATGGATTGCTTGGAAACCCTATTTCCTTCGTACTTTATTCCACAGTTTTTTTTTTTGAATTGAAGGGGTTTCCACTTATGTAATACCATGGGTTAGGAGGGGACTCTTTCTTGCACTTCTTGACTTCTCCTTTTCCTTTTCACCACACCCCCAATTTAGGCCAAACCAACTTAGGCTTTTGGCCTAAATTAGCTATTCACTAAATCACAAATTAAGAGGATTATAGGTAGTGGGTCAAGTAAGGTCTATGGTTCATCAAGGATCTTCCAAAGAAAGGTAAGGCTCAAAGGGTGTTCAAAAGAGTTTCACACACTAACGGGTAGGCCACAAAAGAGGTATATGTCAAATTTGGCTCACACTCTTTAAAGTTGCCTAAAATCATTTCAAGAGGACACCTTTCTAAATCAATCAGACTAACATGAAAAATTCTAGGTTTATTCATGCATGGTTTAAAGCAAGCTAATCACACAAGGCATCGACACTTAAGTCAAACAAGACTACACACTTTCTCTAGTGTGCAACGGTCATTACAGGAGAATCAATTTGATAAATAGCTAATCACAACGAGATGCAAAAAGTTTACATATTGTCTATGCAACTTCATTTGGCCTCATCGTAGCCGTACATTCATGTTCGTTCAATTGAGTGCACTATTCAAGTCATCGGTATTGATCAAACCCGAGACTTAGATTTTTACAAAAGAACAGCCACATTCACTTAACGAGGGGTGGCAAAAATGTGCAAAAAATTCAAAAAATTTCGGAAGGGTCAAAATCATTTTGCAATTAAACCCAAAAAACATCCATAAGCTCAAACAATCGCAAAGCAGTTTTAAAAACACAATTAAAACAGATAACCCAAATGTTCACCAAAACACAAACATCCATATCAAGCAAAACAAGTTGGGCCTCACCCCACCACAAATAAAAGTGTTTGTCCTCAAATGCAAATAACACAAAATTCGAGAGGCAAAATAAAGAAACACAGAGAGAAAGGTAAAAATGGATCCTGGCTAAGTGGTCGCTCCATTTGTCTGGACATTAATGCTTTGACTTGAAAAATCGTCCACTTGGCGACGTTAGTTAAACTAGGTAACTCATTCGGCGGAACGTTGACTGTTGGTTTATCCACCGAAGTTTACAGAACCTCTGTTATACGAGGGTCCCAATGGTGAATTCTATCGTGGTCGCCGAAATGATCGGTGATTCACCAATGATTTCTAACACTCGCCGAGTTTTACCGACTCCTGATTTTGAAGATATCTTGAGTCGAACGACAGAATAGAATTGATAGCCTGCTTCTTCAGCGATTCGCCAACTGGAACTGTTGCTCGCCATTTAGCACATTTTGATCGCCTTCCACACTTTAGTATGTAAAACTAGCACACAATTATTAAATCAATAAGCAAAATAGAAGATAACAAAGTGTTTTGGGTTGCCTCCCAAACAGAGCCTTGGTTAACGTCGTGGCACGACACACGCCAAAGACTACTTTTCATCCTCGAAATCACCCATGGTTCATTAGGTGAGTCTTCGACGAACGGAGAATAGTTACTCGTCATCAAATGGGTGATTTGAGCATCCTGCAGCTGAATGGTCATGGATTTAGAAATAGTTACTTCATTTAGCATATCAATGTTGTCCTTCATGTCATTCAGTTTCTTATCATGCTCATCAAGTTTTTGTTGGATGAGGGAGGTGGTATCGTTACTTTGCATACCCTCATGCCTCTTTCCCTCTTTGCACTCTCGAAAGGAGAAGTTCTTTTCCTTCTCCCTGGCTTGCTCTTCCAATCCCATCACCCGTTTGGATAGAACATTTACTTGCGCCACCAATTTATCCCATTCATATTTCTTTTGGGCTTCCTTATTGGTTTCAACCATTTTATCAAGTAGTGTTGCAACAACTTCATAGGGTTGGTTTAGCATTCCGCCTTCAAAAAGATGCTCAACTATGCTTCTATTTTTGGGTTCGAGACCCCGATAGAAGCAATCCAACAGTGTCTTATCAGTCATTCCATGAGATGGGCATGTTTGCAAAATTTCTTTGAATCTCTGCCACAATTCCGTAATTGTCTCCTCATCTGCCTGTTTGAACGTTAGTAGGTTATCCCTTTTTGTTCCTTTTTGCGCCTAAGTGTCCATGCTTTCACTAAAACTTCAAATACCTAAAACTTAAGAGTTTTCATCAGATATTTAGACAAAATAAGCATTCGACGACACTATTTTTATCAAAATAAAGCCCTAAATGAGTCCAATTTGTGGACTCATCAACATACCCATAAGCTAAAAGGCCTTAACTTACCAATTACCGCATCTGGAAACCCTCATGATCTTCTTGAGTTTAAAGAGCATAAAAATTATCTTGTTTCTTATCACGACCCGATTCCTCGAATCATGATGGCACCTACTATAACCTATCAGTAGGTAAGCCAACCCATAACCCGGAACAACAAGTAATGGGTCTGAGGGCATAAACTAAACAAGAGCATGCAAAATTTAAGATAACAACATAACCAGGCGGAAGCAAACCAAAACATATATACAAATAAAGATTCCTCCCAGAACCTGGAAGTCACTAGTACAGAGCTACTAACAAAACGAGCACAAGTCCCAAAAGTTGACCACATAGACTGGACTGTCTCGAAAGGTAAAAGATAAGTCTATATACACAGATGGAGACTGAAATAGTACAAAATGCCGTGTGCTCACCCCCGTCTCCGGATCAGACTACTCCAATTTGGATCAACGCTGGCCACTAGTGCTCGGACCTGCATCACGAAATAGATGCAGAGCGTAGCATGAGTACCAAAACAACAGGTACCCAGTAGGCATCATAGGCCGACTGAACTTGAAAAGTAAAGGCAATATGAAAAGAAGGAATAACACAAACCGAAGTCAAGAACGAAAGTCTAACTAACAATGGAATGCACACGAGTGTAGAAAGAACTAACTAAAGTAATCTATAAGCTAACTACACCTAACTGGACTCCCATAAGCCCAGAAGGTACACTCGTGCGCAAGTTAAATAAAAATCTGAACGGACCCCCATAAGCCCGACGAGTACACAGAAAAACAATAACTAAAGAGAATTGCATATACGAACCCAAGAACAAAGAATATCAAACCAGAACCTCAACCCTAATTAGTAGAATCTGACAGTACGGAGGCCGGACCTCGAGCCGGATGCTCACTAAAAATACCCAAGTAACCAATCGCAAGTATCAAGTATCTGAGGCCGGAGCTCACTAAAAATACCCAAGTAACCAATCGCAAGTATCAAGTATCTGAGGCCGGAACTCTAACCGGATGCTCTGTATAAGTATCTGGGCAATAGAGGCCGGAACTCGAACCGGATACTCTATATAAGTATCTGGGAATAGAGTCCGGAACTCGAACCGGATACTCTATATAAGTATCTGGACAATAGAGGTCGGAACTCGAACCGGATGCTCTGTATAAGTATCTGGGTAATAGAGGCCGGAACTCGAACCAGATACTCTATATAAGTATATGGGCAATAGAGGCCAGAACTCGAACCAGATACTCTATATAAGTATCTGGGCAATAGAGGTCGGAACTCGAATCAAAAATCAAATTCAAATCGCGAAGCAGAACTAGTGTCGCCGACGTAACTCGTGAAGCCGTAACATTGGGGGAAAATAAGGATAACTATAGTCGGAGAAAGCGTATCGCCTAAATAAGTCCCAAACTATCAGACTCAAGTATGCTACACCAGTCTACAGGGATCTAAGCCGACCGAGCGACGTCAGGGAAAAACTAAGGCCTATCGGATCCGAATCATGTATTTCTAAGGCAAGCCCTAGTCAAACCTAAACTAAGGCCCAACATGTTTCAGATAAACAGTAATCAAGCATTCAAGCACTCCACATAGCAAGTAGGGTCAATTAGTAACACAAAGCATGCTCACAGTTACCCGATAATTCTCGAAATAGGCTGAAAACATGATTTTCAAACACCTATACGAGATTCAATAACTACCCAACCCAAATCCCAATTAATCAACATGCATTCACACTCTCAAGATCAATCTAAGAGAGGGAAATCGTAGCCTACCTGTAGGCCGATCACACGCGCTCCAAAATCACTTCTCCAGAACTTTCCCTTTACGAACGTCCTCGAAACGCTGCCCCGCTATTAAAAATAGAGCCACAACATTATTACGATCGTTTAGACACTAAAATTACATCAAACGGAGATGAGTCAATTTTGGAGTCAAAACGGGATTCGTGGGACCCGCGCCGAAAATTCCAGAATTACCCCAAAAGTAGGTTCTTAACAGCTCCCCGAATTTGTGTTCCAAAATGGGACACAATTCGGGGCTCGGAAACCACACAATATAAACATGCAACCAAAATCCAATTTTTCTCAAAAACTAGAAATGGGACAGCAGCTGAATCAGTATATTTATCAGAAACTGGAGGTCTACAGTGAAATGCGACAACACCACAACGTTCTCCTCGAAAAAACACTCAAGATAGCCTAAAAAATCACTGAAATCGGACCTAAAATGGCTGAGAAAACAAGTCTCAAAAATTTCCAAAATCAAGCTCACAAAAAGGGTCGTGGCAGCAGGTATTTTGTGAAATTTACCTCGAACGGGGACCCCAAATCAGATTCCGAGCTCACCAACCAGTTTTTCTCGAAAAATCTCACAACTTTGCCTTTTGAATCGCCCAGATCGGACCTGTATAGCTCAAGGTATCGCACTTTTAAAATGAGGAATAAAGCTAAGTTGGGGTTTTAAAAAGGGCGAAACCGGTCGCTAAAACCCAAAAACTGGTCGTGAAAGGACCAAACTGTGGTCGCTAAAGAGCTGCACCAGATCTCAACTTTGGTTAAATTCTTCAAAGTCTCCGACGGGATGCTCGAAATTCGTTCGGAACCTGATAAAATTAAAACAGATATGCTACCTCACTAAAATCGACATTCTGGACTCAACGACGCAGTCGAATTTTCCATGCGAGATCATCTTGACAAAAAGTGGGTCTCACACCCAAATGCCATTTTAACCAAAATTCACCGAGGGCTTGGAATGAGTCCGGAGGCCTCGAGAGTCGCACGAAAGGTTGTTCTAGACCAAAATCAACATTACGGAGCTAATCGCGCTGACGGAATTTTCATCCAAGCGCGTTTACTCAGAATGTTGACCAAAGTCAAACTTAGGCTTTAAACTTAAAGTTAAAACGCCTAATCGCACCCACTCACACTGAAAACCTCGGGAGTCATACCGACGAAGCTAATACCTTAAAATGACCTTTCCGGAGCTGATGGAATCGTCAGAAACGGATTTCGATGTCACCTTATTGAACTTTTGATCGAAAATGATCGTTCAAGGTTCATAAGCTCCAAAGCACTAAAACTCACACCATAACCAAATGAACGACCGGGTGACCGAACTGTCAGTCCCAGCAAGTCATAAATGACTTGGGGTCGCTACAGGAACGCTCTAAACGATACACAGAAGGCAAGACACAGAAATGACCAGGAGGGTCATTACATTTCTGACCACCACTAGAACTGGAAGAGGGTAGGATTGATCCCGTCGACGATTATATCCCTCATTCCTAGCAACCGTACGACAATTTCTTATCTTATGATCCATATTTCCATAACCAAAACATGCATTTGAACCGGCTAAACACTCATCCTTATGTCTTCTCCCACACTCCCGACACTCGGGTCACATTTGCTCACTAGGACCCTTACCTTGAGAACGACTACTTCCACCCGACCTTGAATGTGACGACTCACCATCATCCCTTCTTGCCCTCTTTCAATCCCTAGTTTCCCCCTTAAGCTTTTCTTCTTCTATTTGTTGTGCATTAACCATCAAACGGAAGCCATCCATCTCCTTAACAAACATGGCGGTTAGGCATTCTTTGACCACTAAGTCGGAAGCACCCGACACAAACTTAATCATCATTGCCTTTGGATCAGCAACTATAGTTTGAGCATATTTAGACAATTGCATGAATTTCAAAGCATACTCTTTCACACTCATATCCCCTAGACAAAGGTTAATTAAACTCAAGTACCTTTGCCTCTCTCAATGGGAAAAAACCTATCAAGAAAAGCAACCTTAAATTTCTCTCAATCAAGAAGGCCCTCATCTACTGCCCTCTCTTCTTTCCATTGGTTGAACTAAACTTAAGCAACACCCTTAAGTTGATAAGCGGCCAATTCCGCCTTTTCTATCGGTGTCACTCCCATGATCATCAACACATTATACCCCTCATCAATGAACTCTTGAGGATCTTCCTCAACGTTAGACCCATGAAATTCCAGAGGATACATTCTAATAAAGTCAATCACTATTGTTTCCGCCGTACCCACCCTTGGGTTCACGGGAGCCACTACCTCTCTATTTGCTTGAGCCATCATAGCTTGGGTCAATACATGAAATGCGCCTCGAAACTCATTATTAGTCACTTGCTCAGCCAAAGGGTTGACCGACACTTGGGGAACCTCTTGTCTCACATTTTCACTAACATCCCTGTTCCTTCTCATAAGATTCCTTCGTGGAGGCATATTCTAAAAAGCATAAATAGAGGTTAGGAGAGAAAGACACCTAGAGTTACACTATATCGCACGACTTTGGAGTAATAAAAGAAGTGGAGTTTCCTAAACATCTTATAGCCTCTCGTTTATAAATGTGGCGCGATTCACACTCATAAACAAGACTCTACTCGACGTGGCTTATGAGACATCCTAGGACCTTCCTAAACCTTGTGCTCTGAATATCAAGTTTGTCATGACCCAAGGTAGCCCCTAGGCGTAACATGGCGTATAGGACCCCGAGAGGCCCCATACAAGCCTCTTAGCATACATAATAGAAATCAAGATATTTAAAAGACAGTTTCAACGTATAAAAGTTTTATGGAGAAAAGCAGAAGTATAAACATCGTTTCAAAGTCATCTAGTACATAAGAAGAAATCAGGACGTAACCCGTACATCAAGTTCCAAACTAAAATCAAAGACATAATGAAATAAAGTCTTGGTCATCGGAACATGAAGACTCACCAATCTTAAATCTTCTATATGAGATCCCTAGCCACGGAAGTGCAAATGTGTAAGGTCGGTCCCTACATTTGAGAAAATGTAGGCAAGAGTATCCGTTAGTAAAAAAAATGCACTAAGTTTGATAGTCATGCATAAAAGTATGAAATCATGCTAAAAGGGACTTTTTCGTGATATACAAAGACCAAGTCAAAACATAAGATAAGAGGGTTAGAAACATAAGCCGTAAAACATGGGTAATGCAAGTAAAATCATATTTGAACACTTGTGAAATACTTCTTAAAGTAACCTTAGTTCATTATTGTGGAATTAACCTTAACCGACATAAAGACCATGTGAGCTATAACATGATCCCCCGATGTCTCCCACACCGAAAAGGGTTGCCCTATTTACCAAGGTAGGACCATGGTTGAGCTAAAGTGGATCCTCTAGCTAATGTTTATCTCGACACTTATCCTATGGGGTCACATAGGTATGGGATAAGGAGATTGCTACTAGAAACCCGGCCTCAACACGGCAGAGCTTCCATCTCAATATCCTCTCGGTGCTAAGCATAAATCCCACGAAATAGTTATTAAGGCTTGACTTATCTTATCATTAAGAGACATAGGTAGTTGCCACATGCCTTATCATAGGATAACTCTTTAGACCAGGCGTGAGAAAACCTTTCACCGTCCGTGATCTTTTCACAATAGCTTTTAAGGCCCATAGTCATTCACTTCATGCTAGAGATGCCCCTAATACTAATGGAAATAGTTTTGAAATCGTGGTCTCTAATCATTGATGACATATCCGGATACCATACTTACCTAATTTAGAAAAATAGCCCAAAAAACATTGAGAGCAAATCTAGATGTCATTCATGTCATATGGCCAAGCTTCATAGAACATATAGACAATCTCATCTATAAGTTTTCTTGAGTCATAAACATACTTTCATGAACATGCATTCTTTTCAATAATTCATAAGCTTCATCATATTTTCAAAGTCAAAGCATCTTCAAATTCATTACATCTATTTCATTAAGAGAAGACATACATATTTTCATAAATTCATCTTTCATAGTTCAAGACCCACATTATATCAACATAGCTTAGAAAACATGAGTTATGTATGGGTTCATGAGAAATCAACTTAAAAACATGCAACTACTAAAAAGTCATAAAACAATCAATTGAACCAACATTGAAGAGAACCCATGGCAATTGAAGAAAACCCTAACTTGATTGGGGAATCTAACTTTACAAAATTGGAGAATTTGGGAAATCCATGGAGGAAAGGGCTCTATGGATGAAAACTATCATACCTTGATGCCAAAATCTTGAAAGCAATGGAGGATTAGGAGGCTTGATCTTCAAACCCTAGCTTTCTTCTTCAACTTCTAGAGAGAGAAATATTTGAGAGGAAGACTGGTTCTTCTTTTAGGAATTTGAGAGAATGATTTCAATTGGGTAAATTTTTGGGGTAAAGTACTTACATATGGGTTCTAATAGAGGGCAAAACACATGGTATTGAATTAAAACGATGTGGGGAAAAGACCAAGAAGCCCCTAAAAATAATTGTCGTTGTCAATGACGGTAGGGAACTACGGTCTGTGGTTTGACCTACGAACCGTCCTATTCGGCCGTCATTGACTTCAGAAACTTGATTATTGGACTCACGAACGAAGGAACCGACCTACGGGCAGTGGTTCCATCGACGGGCCTCGGGTCACGACCGTCATTCTCAACTTGTGACCCTGAAATTTCTCGAAGTTTGGGACTCACCTACGAGGCCTATCTACAACTTGTGGATTGGACCATGGGCCGTCCTGGTGAACCGTCAAAAAGTACTGAAACTTATCAACTTTAAGAAAATCTAACTCTTGGACCACGCCACCATCGACGATCCGTTGTCCCACCTACGGATCGTGGATGGTGTCGTCGGTTTTGACATCAGGTCTGTGAAAAACTAAAAAAAAAATCTTACCTTTTTGAATTTGAGGTGTTATAATGTGTGTATATATATATATATAGGGTGTTATTTTTCAATGAAGTGAAACCCACTTGACCTACTGTAGTCCGCCCCAGTCAATCATGCTTGTGACAAAAACACAAGTCATAGATAACATTCAACTATGAAAATTGAAGAAAAGAAGAAATAAAAAATATAAAGTGTGAGTCCCCGTTACATGATTCACTAGTCCTCCTTGTGATCTTCTCAGGGCTAGATGGACTTGCATCGTTGTATTTAATCTTCGATGAACAAGAACAATCTTGTGAGTATAACTCGTGGTTGTGCTCGATTCTATTTTTGCTGAGTTGAACCTGATTAGACTTTAACTATCATACGTCACCTTCTAATACATCCAAATATCAAATCCAAATTTTGACACATACAAAAAATTATCAATTTTTAAAAAGACAAAATCATTAATATTTAGAATAACTTGCAATTAGAGATGCTTGCCTTTGAAGAAAAAAAAAGAAGGTAATCACAATCTCCTCCATTTTTTCTTAACCTACAACGTGAGTGAGTAGTAGCCAAAACAAAAGGGGGGAAAATTAATCATTGCAGAATTGTTTGTTCTCCTTCCACATCTCTCTCTCTTACTTCTCCGTTGATCGGAAAGCAGGTACCAGAAATGGCTCGAGCCGGAGGAATAACAAATGCGGTGAATGTAGGCATAGCAGTACAAGCAGATTGGGAAAATCGTGAATTCATATCTCACATCTCCCTCAACGTCCGTAAACTCTTCGATTTCCTCGTTCAATTCGGTAAATTTCTCTAACTCATTCAATCTCCTTAGGGTAAATTTTCGGTTTTTGTTAAATTCCTGTTTTTAAAAGCAAATTCGGGGTTGATTTTGTTGTATTTTCAGAGGCGACGACGAAGAGTAAATTGGCGACACTGAATGAGAAGCTTGATACACTGGAGCGTCGTTTGGAACTGCTTGAAGTACAAGTCAGCACAGCAACTGCTAATCCAGCTCTGTTTAATGTTTGAAATGATGCAGCATTGTGCTAATACTCTCTATCTGTAAGCTACTTTAATTCTGTATTATAAATAGATTGCTTTGTTTTGGAGATCATATTTGTGAAAAGTCCTTGTTTTATGAAAATCTCAATCAAATGTTCCCGAATTAGTTAGGTTAGCTATATGAATTTGTGTGAAATTCGGCTCTATGTACATTATGTTCGGATAGTTAATAATCTGTCGCAATTTTTGTGGAAATGATTCATGGATTTTAGTAGCTGAAAGTATGAATACCTATTGGATCTACAGTTTCTCTCGTCTAATTTTTCAGTTCGCTAAAACTACTATGCTCTTGAGTTGGTTCATTGCTAATGCACGATGGAGATTGTATATGTGGAAATAGGAATGATAAGTTGGTTTGAGGGGTCAAAACATTACTATAAATTCTTCAAGACCATCTTAGTCTTTTGACCTAGTTAATATGAAGCAAATGTTGTTTATACCTTCTGTAATGCCGTTTCGATATGCTTGCCTGTTTTCTTCATATGGCTTCTTGGAACTTTAATCTGCTGGATCTCAGTTTCTTATTTTTCTCTTTGAGTTGGTTCTTTGCTTATGTGAGATGGAGATTGTATATGTGAAAATAGGAACTTTGTGCTTGTTCATTTATAAAAGTTACTTTACCTTCTCTTGAAAAAAAATGATCGTTTTACCTTCTTATTTTTTTCTACTCACTTGTTATGTAATACAATCATGTGAAGTGTCATTCTTGTAGTCGGTAACCAATCAACGATGCTTAAACTAAAACTAGTTGTGTCATTTATGTGAATCCTCTAATCCATCCTGCTTCTTTGTAAGACTAAAAGAATTTTCTTTTGAAGTAAAATTAAGAGGTTTCTAGATCATACTTGGACATAGAAGCTTTAACTAGGACTTCCTGACGTTTAGCAGTTTTTAATACGTCCTTCGTTCCAATTTATGTGGCGTTGTTTGACTGGGTACAAAGTTTAAAAAATTAAAAAGACTCTTTGAAGTTGTGGTCTAAAACAAGTCAGAGATGTGTCTAGCTTTAAATCCTCATTAAGGGTAACATAGAAAGTTTAAAGTTAAATAGTTCTAAAGAATGAAGTATGACATTCTGCCTAGGACAGACTAAAGGTGAAAGTAGACACATAAAATTGGGACAAAGGGAATAATCATTTTCAATACAGTGTTAAACATAATGAAAGGTTGGACATGAGAATGACATAGCTTGCTGGCCATATACCATGCAGCTATATTCCAGACTGGTTATTGTTAACATGGTTGTTTTATCTATGAAGGGTTACTAGGTATTGACTGCTAGAGTTTACATGTTTTTCCCTTGCGTTCTTCATACTAGCCACCAGGCTCGTAGCATAGATTGAGCACTGTTTATTTACGAAGTTATAAGATTATATTAATGTTTAATTTGTAATGGACTTATAGGAGTTTAGAAATAAGTTTTAGTTCTAGTTGAAAGTTGGAGTATGTGGAAAGTGGACAAGTCCATTAAGAAGATTTGGCAGATGACCCAGCTCGTAATTTTTGGTGTCTATGCGCAGAAAGGAACAAAAGATGTTTTGATGGGACTTCAACTCCTAACTGCTCTCTGAAGTCCAAGTGTTTGATAAATCTTTTTAGTAGGAGCATTATATCCCCTGTAAATGGTGTCATTCCCCTTTAGATTGTATCAGCTCCCTCTCAGTGGCTTAGCAGCCTTGAGTTCTAGTTTCTTTTGTCAGAGATAGTTCATCTCTTGTTGCTTTCTAATCAGCTCTTCAACTTGATCACATTGCTTTCTTGTCTATCAGACATATCTCATTTTTACGAAGACATGAAACTTGTGTTTTCAGATCTCATTGACCTGTTGTATCACTGTAACTTTGAGTGCTGAAAGCTCGTGTGTTCCTGAAATGAAAGGGTTTCCAGGGCAATGATTATTCTCATTCCTTCCAACTTCATTTGTTCCCTCCATATTTGATTTTGGGATCTTTACACAAATAGCCAACCAGATTCACTGTTTACTTTTCCTACACGCTACACATATATTATCCACGGTTATACATGAATTAATCATATATTATACATCCGCCAGCTATTTTTAGTCTAAGCAGTTGGGTGGACAGTTATTTAGGTTAATTCTTCTATTTTCTTTATTTTGATCCTATGGAATTTAACACCCTACTTGCTGAATAAAGAACATAAAAGTAAAAGTTTAACATCCTACATACATGTATGGTGCCTGGAAACTTTGACATAACTTACTCTGTCCATCCTTCTTCTTTATGTTAACTACGCCTCAATTCCAAACTAGCTGAAGTTGGTTATATTAATCCTTAATAGCTTGTGAGGATTCATCATATAATGACTAATTTCTTGCTGGCCGTCAACCTACGGTAACTCTCTTCCTTTATCCGAGTTTTCGACTTGCAACAGGACAAATTCTCACAGGCTGGGTTATTTATATACTGCATAAAAAAGCTGCTGAGTTTATTTAGAATTTCAACTTTCCTTTTGATGGTTCATTAAGTTCAGTGTCCTTCTAATTCAAACTAGCTATTGTTGCAATTCTTGTTTACAGTTTAGGCATCTCGCCATCTCCTACTAGTGAAACTTTATTTCCCTCTAGCAATTATGAATGATCTCTGTTTTCACGAGATGCTGTTTGAATATTGCGCCAAAGTGGGGTTGAGAGAGGGATTTCTTGGACTCAGTACAACATGTGTGCAGTGACTAATCAAGAACTCTATCCTATCTTTTGACCCAAGGATTTCGGCTATCTGATCTCAACTCATTTCATATAATCTTCAACGTACGCATGCCATTGTTATCATGGAAAGATAAGCCCTTAATAACCCGCAAACTGCTGCACAATCTTTTAACAACATACACGGCTACATTTGAGGGTGATTAGAGTAATTTTCTCTTATTTCTTTTTTACTTTTATAAAAGAAGTGATGCTACTTATCAGGGGTTAGATAGATAAAATCTCCTGTTGTTTGATGTCGGCTGAGCCCTAAGTTTGGATTGTGCGGCTTTTCATTGATGTGAGACGTGAAGTTTCAGATTTGTTGTGGATTGAATCTTATTCTTTGATAGATTAATGCTTCAGTAATTGAATGACCCAGAGCAGTGACCTATAGCAAGCTGCATGTGTTCTTGTGCCATGCTTAGAAAAGAACCAATGCTTGGATTTTATTAGTAGAGGGCATTTATTCGGAAGCTTTCTTACATTTTAGAATCTTCTTCAATGAATAAATAAGGGACGGTTTAAGTTGAAGGAATTTGACGGAGTAATTATTTGTTTGAGAAACTTCCCACCTGAATCTGTTATATATTGCAACAGCCGCAATCCTTCTGCTGAACAATTATCTCGGCAGTGGAGGAGCTGGTTTTGAAAGGAGGGGATGAATGGATCTATTTCAAATTTAGTGGGTGGAAGGTTAATGGATCTTTCTATAGAGAAATGATTAGATCTTCCAAAGCTTTCAATGGACTTCGAAGTTCATATATTCCAATGCATTGTTTTCTATGATCATGGCATCTTCAAGCTCTCTTACAATGTTGGCCATGCATGGTTGGTATTTGGTAAGCACCACCTTCCACATATCCTCAGCCTAGTACCTCCCTTAATACCTGGATACATAATTTGTTCAACTCTTGTGTTCCTACTATGAAGTTTTAACCTTAACATCAAAGAGGACACTTGCATGTTATTATGTGGATAAAGTTATGCAAAGTTGCAATAGTTAAGCAGTCGGCATAAGTTTTATTTTTGAATGAACAGCACTATGTTGGTTTTGCAACTCTATATATTTTTTCTGATTCCAAGAGATGCATTTTTATCTTCTTTGAAGATTAGCTGGTGAAGAGGGGTGATTGCTTTTCTTCTGGTAACATAACAGCTCTACACTTTCGATACTTTGAGAAAGGATGAGTGCAGTAGTCTGCTAGAAAGAGAAGAATTTTACAACTCTCAAGAAACTAGCATGTGCAGTGAATGTGCTGCTGTTAAAGGGATGTCGCTAAAGAAGGCGACAGTGGACACAATAGGTAGTGGTAGTGGTAGTGGTTATGGTAATGTAGTGAGGGGTCTTGTGGCAGTTTGGTATTGGCTGTGGGGACAGAATAGAGAGCAGGTATATTAGGCTTTGGCAGTATTGGCTATGGAAGAGTTAGAAAGAAGGTTAAAAAACAGTAGTTGTGGCAGCTGTGGTGGGGGCTATGGAGGATGTTGTGGAAGGTAGTTGATAAGTATTGTTTGTGGTGGCTGTGGGGGATATCGCGAATAGGCTGAAAAGCAGTGATTTGTGTCTTTTACCTCCCACCAGCACAGGTACCGCCACCAAGGCTTTAGATAGATGGAAAGATATCACCTACTAGAATTTTTCTTTTATGCGAGACCTCATGGTTGTCAACTTCTTGACCACTAGTCTAGGCCCTACCGTTTTGGTGGAATAGTGTAGGTGCATGCAAGCTAGACCGACCACCACCATAATCAAACAAATCATTTAATCATCACCCATCAACATAAAGATTGAATTACTCTCCATGGTTGCTCTCTATACTGAAGTAGTGAGAAGAGTGCAATTGCTCTCCAGTTCCTAACACAAGTTAAACACAGTCAATTTGGCACTGTCCAGTCTCTTTTCCTCCTTGGCCATCTTTCAACTTATTAGGCAATTGTAATATTTTCAAGATCTATGGCATTACATACCATGACAATGTTCATGATTAGCCAACTGAATATTCTTAATGGTTCTCAACTTATCATTGATTTCTGTTCAATGCATCTGGGGAAATGCTATTATCTAAACCTGCTATATTCCAGTAAATTCTCTCTTATTGATTACTAACAAAACTCAAAACTCCAAGTTTCCTGGTTATCTCAAGTGTTCCTCCCTCTTGTCCAATAACAGGTAAAATTCTACATGAAATAAGTCTCTAAATGCCACCAGAATTCTTGGCAGTTGGTTAGAATCTGTTACTTTAACAAAATTAGATCTTATGAAATCATATTTGAATATTTGATGATTTGAAGCTTTTGGGGTACTAAACAACCTACTCAGTGAATTTTAAGATAATATAAAATTTGAACTAAAACTACTTGATTCAATCGAACTCATAACCGACACTTTAGCTCCACCCGTACTCTTATCATCATCAAGTGAAGGTTGCCTCTTGCCAATAAAGTTACACGTGTAATAATATTTTTGTCGACCCAATAGTAGTGTGATATGATATCCTTTAAATGCACTATGTCCTTTATGTACTTTACGTGGGCTGCAACATCTCAAGGCCTCTTTGTAATGTCTAAATCCATGGACCAGCCCATTTGCAGAAGACCACTTCACATCCACACAAGATAATATGACAAGTCAATTATTTTTGTACTTGTTACTGTAGTGTAGAGGCAATAGGTTAGAAAAATCCTAGAAACAAAAATCTAGAGACCTTCTTATGCTCTTTGGGAGAGATATTATACTTAAAAAGAAAGAAATGCTATTGAAGAATCATTATTCATTGTATGTCTACTAGTTTATAGATATTTTTCAATTATAAAACAAATTAAAATTTTCATATTCAACGTCATTTTACAAGTAAAGTCTGAAAAGATAGTGTGTATGTAGTCTTATCCTCAGCTTACGCAGGTCGATATGTTGTTTCCGATAGATGATCAACTCAAATATGAAAAAAAGAAACATGCAATAATAAAATGAGAGAATAAGATAGTTAAAGAGTAATAATATCAAGATTGATTAGGGAGCGTAGACAACGCTAGACTTCCGACTAATTTTCTATCCTAATACTCGGCCTTCATATCCTCTTATCTAGGGTCATGTGTTTGGTTAGCTGAGGTTGTACCATGTCATGTCTAATCATCTCTCCCTAGTACTTTTTATGCATGTCTTTACCTCTCTTCATACCCACCATAGTTGACCTCTTACACCTCCTCATTGGAACATTTGTGCATCTCCTCGTCACATGCTTGAACCATCTTAGCCTCGCTTTCCTCATCTTGTCCACCACAGAGGCCGCACCCACCTTATCTCAAATATCATCATTCATAATTCTATCTCTCCTAGGATATGCAAATACATCCATCCCAATATCCTCATTTCCTCTTCTTTCATCTTCTGGATGTGCGAGTTTTTGACTGGCCACACTTCGCCTGATACAAATATTTGGTCGAATTACCACTTTATAAAATTTATCCTTAAGTTTTGATAGCATATTCTTAATTATCACATAAGACACCGGATGTGAGTCTCCATCTCAACCACTCTGCTACAATATGATTTGCACAATCATTACCAATCTCCCCATTTTCTTGGATTATTAACTCACGATGTTTGAAACTTCTTTATTGGACATGACTTGTGTATCAATTCTCACTTTCACATATGTCACATGGGTTGTGTCACTGAACTTACCCTCCAAAAACTGTCTTAGTCTTACTCAACCTATACGGCTAGACCCTTTAGATTCCAGGGTGTATCTCCAAACCTCCAACCTGTCATTAACTTCATCACATGCCTCATCCATCAATATTATGACATTTACAAATAGCATGAACCATGACACCTCCTCTTGAATGTGCATGTTCCCAAGAAAAATGAACGTCCTAAGAGTTCATGCAACCCCTCCTTGGCCCTCACCCTCATCTCCTTCATCCTCTCCTAATATCCAACATGAATCATATTTCGTTTTTCGAAAATTAATTTGATTAATTTTCAAAGTTAAGCAGGATTAGATTATTAACTTAATATTTTAAAATTAAAATTCATATACTTAAAAATTATATAAAAAATATTATAAATTACTCTACAATTCTACTCCCATCAATAGAGAATAAAAATATACATTTTAAAATATTGATCACGACTCTTAAGAAGCAAAACTTAATCAATATTATGAGATGGAGGGAATAATCTTGAGTTGCGAGACTATAAGGTAATCGTTTTAAATTCAGATATTTAACTAAACAAAGTTCTAACATATATAAAAACAAGAATAAGTGCATTAACAAGTATATAATTGCAAATAAAAGATCTTAATTTAGATCAGTTTCAGATCCTTTATTAACGAATTAAAAAATATGATTTAATATAAATTATTATAATTACCATAAAAGCCGTATGACGTCTATGCTCAACTTTATACAAGATTGCTTTCACGATCCGTTAAGTACCCACTCTTAATTTTAGATTACAAAATTAAATTGGATTAAGAAAATAAACAAACTACCTTTGCACATTTTGTATATTAATATTGGAGTACTAGATGTTAGAACTCACTTTTACTGATGATAATATATTTAATGTTATTCCCTTCATGATGCATCGCAGAGATAGTTCAGATACACAAAAAAAATTACGTTAGTAGATAACATACTTATATCATATTTTGATTGACGATATAAATTTATTGGTATAAATTTAATATTAAACTTAATCTTATTCTATTGCACCTTTCATATGAGATATATTAGTTCAAGAATTATAATTGATATCTCAAGACTATAATTTCAAAATAATTCAATTTATGTACCAAATGACTTTTAATTAATGGAATAAGAGATAATAATCTTGAGATAAAATATTTTTTTATCACATGTGTTGATTATGAAAGGATATTAATTTCAAGAACTAATTTATACAAAAATAATGATATTAGCTAGTCCACCAACATGTGTTTGTGGTGCAATAGTAAGACTGTTTCACTTTTAATCAAAGATCTCGAACTCGAGCCTTAGCTATGAAGAAAATCATGTTAGGGGAGTTACATCCGAATGAGCTCTACAGTTCGAGATTCAAATTTAGTAGGGGCTCTAATGTAAACTCCAAACATCAAGTGAGAAATAAAAAAATATTAACTATTCTTATTTTATATATAGAACGTAAAATATCCTTGTCTATCTCGATCAGACGACAACTAAAACTTAAATGGAGTGGCGTCACACTTGTGTCCCTACTTACACTATGATTCACTAGCTGTTTTCTTCTATAGTAGATATCTTGATTACATCAACAACTTAGGTATTGATAGAGACATTCTTGAATATATATAATGCAATATATATTTTGTGAAAAGTTTATGCAAGGCTTAAATAGATTTAAGGGCTTTTTAGAGATAAATTAACTTTTTGGTAGGACTTCCACTATATATTTAGCATTTCCTATGTTTTTATTTTATTTTTTTACACTATAAAATCATTTCTTTAGAGACAATTATAATCAATCGTTCATAGAAATGTCATTAATAATCCAATAACGAAAAATAGTATCAAAAATAATTTAAATATATTATTTTGTTTAGTTTACTTATTTCAGACCCTACCATTATATTATAGAATAGATATAGCTTTATTTTAGACGAAGTGTTATGTCATGTGGTTGCACAAGATTATATTGAAATATCCAATTACATTGTTTTGACTGAATTCACATTTAACTTTCAAATATTTAATATATACACTTTTGATAATTTTTATTTGTGAGCAATCACAAATATTTAAATTTATTAATCGTTCTACCATTTGATTGTCCACATGTTATGTAAATTTATATTGTTGTTCCATATTTGGAGATAATATACTTCTCAAAATTGTATAAATATAACATATTTTCTATACAAAGAAATTAAATCATATATTTTTATTAATAAAAAATTAATTTTCTTGAATTCATATATCACAAGATCAAAATTAAAATTTATTAGAGGAATAAAAAGGTCATTGTCCCACCTCTTTAAAATTTGGCAGCTGGCTGCAATCTCTGAATATTTAAATTTTCGAATAGTGTTTTTGTTTTCTTTCTAATAATAATGACTTAAATTCTACCTTCAGTAGATTATTAGAAAACTATAGGTTTTTTTACACTATTTAACCATCTATTATAATAGTCGAAAAATGTATATAGTATACTATATTATATACAAAATTGGTGTGTATTTTATTGATCATTATAATTATTGTGATCGAGCAGCTAAATGTGTTAAAAGACTTAAAATATATTTATGAATGTAAATTTAACATGTGGTTTAGACACTAATGGCTAACCCTTTAATTTTTTTTGACACCAAATAAAATTCGCAGCTGCTATTCTTTGAGTGCGCACAGGATAAAACCCCCGCATCCAATAGCTTGCAAACCACATAGGAGAGGTAATCCGCACTAGCCAAGCCCGGTGCGACGAGCTCGACCCAGAAGGCAAACCCCTTTGCTTTCGCTGGCAAGGGGTTTCGACCTCCAACATGGAAGTCCCAAGCCTCCGAAGGGTATGTTTAACCCTTCAGTTTGTGGAAAAACTACATAAATGACTCATAAAACTCAAAATAATTACATGCTCATACCCCAATCCAAAGTAATTCAAGAAATAACCATTCTCTCAAAAAAAATTACATCACATGCAGGTTCATTAAGGTTAATAATTTGGGAAAATTGTATAAAATAGCAAACTATTAATTCAAATTAAATGCTATAACAACAGTTTGATTTAATTGTAACCCATAGCAAACAGTTGCCATTCACCTCTCTCCCTAAGTTTCTCGCTCGCCAGTCTCTCCCTCGCCTCTCTCGCTTTTATACAAACACAAATGTATAAAATGTGTTTGTGTTTGTATAAAGCGAGAGAAAACTGTATATACAAATACAAATACATATATTTTTGTCATATACACTTATAATTATACAAATACAGATCTTCCCCTGCCCAGTTCTCTTTTGCCTTTCTCTCTTTCTCGCTTTATACAAACACAGATTATATAAATTACAATGTATAATTTGTGTTGTATAAAGCGAGAGAGAGAGATTTGATATACAAATGTTTTATTTCGATTCAATTGTATACAAATTCAAATTTTATACAGATATACAAACACAAAAAATTGAATTGAGAGGCTGCCAACGATTTATACAAATGGTCTGCCATCAATTTATACAAATGGTCTGCCAGTGAAATTATACAAATCTGAAGCTCCTGCCAGCGAGTTATACAATCTGATGCTCCATAGCAAACATAAAGTTTGTTATGGAGCGCAATTATACAAACTATAGCTATAACATACTAATATGATTTTTATGTTTGTTATATGTGAGAGTTGCTCTAATAATTTTCGCTAAACTGATACTAAATCAGTATCATATACTATGTTGGTATCATTAAGGCTGATAATTTCGCTTAACTAATACTATATATATATATATATATATATATATATATAGATAGATTTAGTATCAATTAAGCACAATTATCAGTCTTAATGATACCAATACAGTATATGATTCTGATTTAGTATCAGTTAAACGAAATTAGTTGAGGGAGATATATAATATAATTATTTAGTAAAGTATGAATATAAAGAAGTATATGTTGGTAATTATTTTATTTTTATGTGGTATTTACTTAGTTTCCCATAATTTGTCTCTACAAGAAAATTACAAATAGAAAAGAAAAGCAAAAGTTAACAATATGTAACATATAATATTCTATATGTTATATGTTACATCATGACCTAATTTTTTTAAAGATAAAATCACTGATCACCCACTAGAAGCTGCCTCTCACGACATATATTTTTTTCATGTGACATCTAGGGGCCCAAAGGGTCCTATTAACTTGGTTCATCATCCGTGCAATTGGAAGTTTGAAATTAATTCGAGTCTTGATTTTGAGTTCTGTATATGAAAAAATAAATTGATAGAGAGAGTTTTCTTAATCTATAGATTAGTCGGTCCTTAATAAAAATATTAGGCATTAGATAAGACATCAAAATAACTTGAAATTAAAGAATTTGATAGAGCAGGATAATTCGATGCACAAAATATTTCGCATTAGTAAAGTCTAAAAAAAAGCCTCACCCAAAAAGTGTAATGTAGATATTTTATCCTAAAGAAAATATTATTGGTATTTTCATAACTCAAACTCGTGGCCTATAAATCACACGACACAAGAATTGGACAGCTTGTTTTGACTTTTTGTGTGTGTATTCAAAACAAACAACATGAGATAATATCCCTTCAGCATTTGAAAACATATTATTGGGACGTTGGGAACTGATGGCTTATAACATCTTTATGTTTGATTGATGGGTCATATTGATGTTGAGATGGCTGGGTAAGGGTCCAATCCAATTGACGGATCCAACAATCAAGAATTCACGGGTTCGATAGATTTAAAGTTTATGAATTTTCATAAATCATAAATTTTAAAAGAAGATTTATAATATATATATACACGTGGCTAAGGAGAATCAAACCCTTATCCAAAAGACTGGCAAAGCTTAAGTCGGTTTCATTTCTTCTGCTAGATCAAGAGTCTATTTTGTTATTGGGTTTCCAACAAATATTTCTAATATATTTAACACATTTCGATCATTGTAATATTAAAGTTCTTGATTTTTCGATTATCTAGATCTACCCCGTGAATCATATATATACGTTTAAAAAAATGGGTAAAGTCTTTTTAGTTTAAATTTTTTTAAAAAAATAAACAATTCAAAGAGTAGAATTAAGGGGACAAAATTTATAAACCTCTACGAATTTTAAATAAAGAATAGAAAAGAGGGCATATATCCTCAATTTTTTATCATATAAGATATGCAAAGATAGACGTGTGATTTTTTATTCGCAAAAAAAAACGATTTTTTAGCGGTAAAAGTATTGATCATCAAGAAATGATTTTTTTTCTTTGTTACATGTCTAAGATAATTTTAGATAATTTTGGAGCATATGTACTTTATATATTGATATCGAATTGATTGAGAATATGTGTCACCGTCTTAATATTTCATTTTGCCACGCCTCTTCCTCCCGATCATATTTTAAAATTCTGAATCTATCATCACCTTATTTATTTCTCTAACACCCTTTTGTCATGCATATTGATTGATAATGAAAGGTTATCATGAAGCTTTGCCATTGGATTAAAAAGTCTTGGACTAAATTACGTAATGGAATTTTATAATATTTGTATTGGAAGTTAAATGTCAAATTTATTTAGGTATATGTCCTTCTTTCTCTAAATATGGTGATTCTCTTCTTGTGAAGTGACAAAGCTAAGATGGAAAGAATTATTTGTTTATCCTAGAGTAGAAAGTATCTTTTATCTAAGGCATCTATATATAATAAAAATATCCAATAATATTATCTTCACCTTATCATAAAAAGAACGTCCAATTTAATCCATGTGTTATTTATAGAAAATTGTAATGGATCAGTTTCTTTAATTAATTGTTCGAATAAAGATAGAAAGCAATAGGCACAATTGGACTTAATTCTTTTTTATTTTTTTATTAATTTGATGTTCAGTACTCATATTAAATTTCGACTAATCTGAATATACATATTGCAGGGCCCATTTAATTTTAAGGATAGTGCTCCTAATACATTTTTTTATATATATTCAATACTCAAATTCAAAGCTTCTAATTAGGAGCAAAGAGATCTCAATCATTCCACCACAACCTATGACGAAAGGCATGCAATTGGACTTAATTTATAGAGATATGCTCTTTTATTTAATTTAACTAATAGAATTATCTCATTGTACCCTCCTTTTCCAACTCTTATCGTGTTTTCTTGACGTACCAAATATAAATTAAAGAGGAAAGAATGTTTAAAATAGGGAAAAGGGTCTGAAAAATATTTCAACTTTGGTCGAAATTGTTGTTATGATACCAAACTTTATGGAGGACTTTTTATCCCCTGCACTATTTAATAGTGTATTTTAAAGGTATATATGTGCTCACGTGGACACATTACTATTTAAAATGATGCAATATTTATGATGTCCACTGTTGGGATATATACTATTAACCATACATTTAGATATAGTACATTATAACAATTGTGATGGTTAAAAGTCTAAGTGGGAGATTGTTGGGATATATACTATTAACCATATGTTAAGATATAATATTTATTATAGAATAAATATTTTCTCAGTTTTAATAGATCATATATTCGTTTATGGTGTCTATTTACTTATATAGTAGATGATTTAGTGTGTAGAGTTTTAGCTTATACACAGAGAATTAAATCATCGGTTCTTATAAGTATAAAGTTTTTTGTTCACAATCTAGGATGGAAATTGGACATGCCATCGGGTACGATTGTAGCACAAGATTATATGTAATTTATCCTGATTATGCAAACGGTATAGTTCCAACTTCTTGTGCTAGCACATTTTGTATGTATTGAACGGGACCGAGTAGAGATGTTGTTTTAGACTGACTGACAAAAACATATTCTCTAAACTATTAAATGTACTTATATTCTTAATCCTGATATAACTATTATGATCTGTATATATTAATTATCGTTTTGATTTA
>JAJOOO010019887.1:0-17778 GCA_029582685.1 Solanum piurae
CCCCCCCCCCCCCCCCCCCCCCCCCCCCCCCAATGACACTCTCCAATTCACAGGGAGAGAATGTGAATTACTGGTTATTACATGATGTAATTACTACCTGATTACTTTTTAATTTCTTCTTTTTATTTCTATTTTATTTTTTTTGTTTTAATTTTTTTATTTCTATTATTTTAAGTTTTTTATTTATTTTTATTATTCTAAAATTTTATTTTTTATTTTATGTTATTATATTTCATTTTCTTCTCATTCTCAACCTTACTTCACGTGATTCTATGCAATTTTTTCTTATTATATATTTCTTTATACCATGCTTATTTTCTCATTAGCATAATTTTATTAGTATTCTAATTTTTGAATTAAAATAAAATTTATTATTAAGTAAGGTTATAGACTTACGTTTTTTTTAAAAAAAAATAAAAATAAATCATATTTATGTATGCTATGTTGAAATTTGTGATAAGAGTATTATGTTATTTTTTTTTTGAATTTATAACTTATGCTATATTTTCAGTTTCATTTGTTTTAGTAATATTGAATTCACATTGTAAGTCATTTTTTAATTAACTTGATAGATTATCTTTTTGTTAAATATTTTAATAATTTATGACTTTTTATTTGTATATTAATCTTTTTATCAAACATGCATTTCACTATGTTCATAGAAACTTCATACTTTTAGTTTTTATCATCAATTCAATTGAAATATATTAATCTGAAAAAATATAAATCAATATTTTTTCATAATATTAGTTAAGAACATATGTTTATTAATTAATATATTTTCAAAAAATAATATATATCTTAAATATTTAATTTAATATAATTTATAAACCTTCTTATTTGTCTAGTATAAATTTTAAATAATTAATTTTTATTTTAAAATTTAATATAATTTTATGATTGCAATTGTGCATCAAAACAAAACATGTGCAAATTACATTGTGGCATCCAAACAGGACATGTGTAATTATAGTTTAATTACATTGAGGCAACCAAACAGGTTAGCGTAATTACAAGACTTTGTAATTACTAGGCTGATAATTACTACCTTAGTAATTACACCAATTTCAATTACCAGGTGACTTTCCAAACAGACCCTTACTTAAGCCAAAAGGCCAAAATTGAATACGATCAATTTATGACCTTTAACTTTTAACTTATAAGGTATCCCAGTCCAACAATAGTTGTCCACTATACTATTGGGAATATCCACTTTATGAAATTAATGGATAAGACACTGTATTTTTTATATTCAAAGGGTTATATAGTAAAATTATCTTTTTATTTATAATTTCTTAAATAGCGTACAAAATCAATAATATTTGTGAACAAATATTATTAAACTAAGAAAGTACTACTTAAAAAGTCAATCCAAACACCCATTTACTCCGGAGATGCCAAACAACATAATTATTTTTTCTCAATAAGTGATTACATGTAATTAAAAATGTAAATAGAGTAATTGAAACCGAAAAGGTAGTGGTGAATTATGGAATAGGTTGAAAAATGAAATAATGAAGATGCATGCGCCAATGGATTAATCAGTTGGCAGAGGCATTGATTAGTCGAGGAGTCTAAGAATAGTAAATAAAGAGAAAGAAAACACATAAAATTAAGTATGGGAGTAGATCCAAAGCAAGTTTTGTTCTGATAAAAACAGAAGTCCAAACAGAGGAAAACAAAGACCATTAATTGCTTCTTCGTTAAAAGAATGAATGTTAACTCATTCGTAGCCGCATTTTTCTGTTTTTTCAGTACAATCATTACTTTTACTCTCAAATCCAACACTTGTTTTCTCATTCATACCCCCCAAACACGCCCCCACTTTGATCAGATTTTTAGTACCAAGTAAAATAATACTAAAAGATTAACAAGAGAAAGGCATTTACTGTTAAAATTGAGCTCATGGTCAAGTCTCATTCAACTGCAGGTTCCACAATCTCGACTTTTCTTTCTCTGCCCTTTTCCTATACAAGTCTCACTTTTCTTTCCCTTTCAAGATACCCTAGGATTCAACATAGGTCTCTTCAATATCCTTTTTTAATTTTTTTTTTAATTCAGAAGTATGAAAGTTAAACTAACTAATGTTTGTGATAAATTTAGACATTTAAAAAATATACTTACTTATTAAGACAAATAAATTGAAACGGAGTATATTTACAATGAAAGAAAGTCTAAATAGAACAGATCTAGTTTTACAGCTAGCAAAGTAATGGTGGTTTCATTTTCTCAATACTCTGTATGGTTCTTGTTTTACTTTGTGACTAAGGAGAGTTAGGGAGGTGTGTGTGAGTGTGTGTTTAATTAGTATTTTTTTTCCCCATCCATCTGGGGCCCTTATTGAAGAGATGGATGAAAACAAAGGAGATACCACCAAGAAACAACATTTATCTAACTCTCCAGTTGACCCTCATGAACAAGATTCACCAGATAATACTATACCGCTACAGCAGCCGCAGCAGTCGGTGGTTTCTGGTGCTCCTTATATTACTTCTTCTGCACTTTATAATATACCTGCTGCTGCTGCTGCTGCTGCTACTTCTGTTTCTTTCGAACAACAGCAACAGCATCCGTTTGAAGTTGTTAATACAAAGCGGCCAAGATATACTGCAAGTCAATGGAAGTTCATTTCTTCGTCTTCGTCTTCTCATCATCAACATCATTCGCAGCAGAAGGCCGGTACTATACTGAGTGCGGAATCAAGCCCAATATCACCTACTGCCCACACTACCACCGCTACCAATATTCCTCAAACTCAAGTACCAACCGCGTCTTCTTCAGACACGGCTTCCTCTCCTTCCCACTCTCCTCGGCCTTCTTCAGAGCCGAGCAAGAGCGAAGGAGGAGAACAAGTTCACCAACAATTTAGGAAAGGAAAATACGTGAGTCCCGTTTGGAAACCTAACGAGATGTTGTGTCTAGCTAGGGCTTGGAAAATTCAGTACCAAGGTGGTGGTGGTAGTGGTAGTGGTTCATCATCAGATCTTGTTCATCTAGAAGGAGGTTCTCCAGGAGCAGCCGCAGGCGGAAGTGGAAGAGGCAAGACGAGAGCTGATAAAGATAGAGAAGTGGCTGAGTTTCTCAACAGGCATGGAATTAACAGAGATGCTAAAACTGCTGGGACTAAATGGGACAACATGTTGGGTGAATTCAGAAAAGTTTATGAATGGGAGAGAGGTGCTGAAAGGGAACAAATTGGAAAAAGTTATTTTAGACTTTCCCCTTACGAAAGGAAGATTCATAGATTGCCAGCTTCATTTGATGAAGAAGTATTTGAAGAATTATCTCAATTTATGGGCTCAAGAATGAGAACTCCTCAAACTAGAATCGGAATTCAGTCCAATATTATTGCTGACGATATTCGTACACCTCTCGTAGTTACCAAGTTTTTGCCTCCTCCTCCACCCTTCAGGGAGGATGAACCTCCTCACTCTGGTACACACAAAAAGATTATTACTCATTTAATTTAATTACTCACATTGTACAGACAACAATTAATTTTAAAATCAATGAACATTATTATGATTTGTGAATGACATGTATATATTGTGTGGATGTAGTGAGGGCAAAACAATTGGTAATGTCAAGTGGAACTGAAACATTCACTCATGGAACAAGAGGTGGGTTCTTAGGGTTTGAAACAGTACCATCTTCTTCATTAGATATAATCGGCGGTGGTCCATCTTCTTCTACTACTACAAAAGAGCTTCGGCGCATCGGGAAGATTAGGATGATATGGGAGGAGTCGGTGAGTTTGTGGGCTGAAGAAGGTGAGCATCACAGAGGTAGAGTAAAACTACAAGGTTCGAGTTTTTTAAATGCAGATGAAATTGCATTTTTGGATGATTCTATGGTGGCTTGCACTATGGAGGCCTTTGAAGATGGACCCATGAAAGGCTTTTCTGTTGATAGATTCCAATCTGGAATACAACTCAAAGTCTTTGGCAGAAGAAAATCTTCTTCAGCTCTTGCTCTTTCTGGTATTTTATTTTTTTAATCTAATTGCTTAAGTCCATATTTAGCTTGTAGGATGTAACAGTTTTAATTTTCTATTCAATATAGGTCCCAGTGAAAGATTGCAGCTTCCCTCTTCTGAATTTCCCATCAGATGTAAGTCTCTTCCATAAATTTAGAATTTTCTATTTGTGTAAAGCCAATCATTAAATTATCTATTCTTCCCCTTCTAAGCTAAATGAATTTAATATCAAGTCTATACCATGGTTCCCATTAATAGTACTATCTTGTTACTTTCATCTGAATTTTTCATATTGGCTCACACATTTGCAGCAACTACTCCTTGGGAATTTCAAGATCCAACTGAGTACTACGTTGGTTGTCTCAGATCTCCTCCTCCTACACTTCCAAGCTTGTTTGAGCTTTCATGGCATTTGCAACAGCCACCACCGGAGGAGCTCCGTTTCCCTCTCCGGCGAGACGTGTTCAAAGATTTACCTCAAGGGAGAGAGCTATTTTTCACAACCTCAACTGAGCTATTAGACTGTAGAGGCATCACTTACGATGTTTTGACTTCTATCATGCGCTCAAACCCTAGTCTCACCGCTGCAACCGCGGTGGATAGGGACTCTTATATAGGCCTTTGGGATGATTGCATTAATAGGATCATATCCAAGTTTTGTTCCATCGAAATGGTATTCGTACGGAAATCTTCATCGTCTCTCGCGGAGACCGTACAAGATCAATGGCCTAATGTCACTGCTTTCTTAAGGAATTTTTGCTTGTGGAGAGGAGAGGAAACTGATCAGTTGAGAGAAGGTCAATTAGATCCGTCCTCTTCTATTGTAGAGAAATTCCTTTGGAGTTACATGGACCTTCCTTACGTGTTGGGTTACTATGCCGTGGGATTTATTGTTACTTTCTGTGCGTTAAGTCGATCACAGGACCGAATCATCCGAACGGATCTTTACACAGTTGATCTATCAACACCAGTGGAAAGATTAAAAGCTTTAGTCCCGTGCTGGAGAATTGCCGGATTATTACCATTATTAGCAGATAAATGCTTCCATTACATGAGCAGTAACGGGAGTAATTTTAAACATCTTCCATACACCGATTTTGAGCGAACAGATTTTGGGAATGGAAATTTCATGGAGATGACTCCGAATACAGTTGTGAGATATTTTTCAAATAAGAGAAAATGGTTGGGGATCAAGGAGATATACGATTTTCTCGATCATAGAATCCCACACTCAGAATTTGTGGTTAGGGCATCGGAAAAAGATCTCGCATTGGTATTCAAGCCTAGAGGTTGCAAATTCAAGCCAGTTAATTGCGATCAATTAATAGAAGCATTGAAACAGGTCACAAAAGCGTTAGTCGCACTACATGATCTTTCATTTATGCACAGGGATTTGGGATGGGATAAAGTGATGAGGAGAATCGACAGGGAGAACGAATGGTTCATTACGGGATTCGACGAAGCAGTGACAGCACCGCAGCTGTATCCTCACGGAGGAGCAGCAGCGGCGACGGGGAGCGGGAGGCATCCGCCGGAGATGGGAAGGAATTATCATGGAGTGAAAGTGGATGTATGGGGAATAGGGCAATTAGTGAAGAGCTGTGGATTAGTAGGGGTGCCGAAATTGCTGAGGGAATTGCAGAATAGGTGTTTGGACCATAACCCGGAGCAAAGACCGACGGCAGCAGACTGCTATCGCCATTTGTTACAGTTACAGTCTTCGATGTCTGCAGCCGCCGCCGGAGGGTATTGACAACTGATTCTTCTCAGTTCTGTGTATGTGAGTGATTGATGCCTATTTATTTTATTTTCCATGCAATTAGATCTCTCTCTTTTTTTTTCTTGCTCTGAAGCCACGTAATTCTCTTTTATTTGTTTTTGGGAATATAAAATTCTTAACATTTTGTGGTGGGTTTTTTTTTTTTTTTTTTTTTCCAGTTTTTTCCCTAAAAGTTCGAATTAGAAGGTGAAATTAGGATTTTGGTTCGATCAGTAGCACATGTTTTTTTTTTCTTTCTATTTTGTCTATTCAATTGTTTTGTCCAAAGTCAATGCAGCCATTTTATATTCAAGATTTTCATGAGAATTATTTTTAGTCAATGGTGGGGACATTACATTACATTATTTTGTAAATCCACAATTCTTCAAAATTTTGGATTTAAATGATCTCATCATTATTGTCCATTCTTTTAATTGAAATACAATAACCAAACCTCCTACCAACAAAGAAGGCTAGATATGTACGACCTAATCAAAAGGCTACGGGAATACATAATGAATTAATTTTAAAAATTGAACTGTCATATTCTTCTCTTTTGATTAAGGGGTTGCATTATGTAATGGCTAAAATAGTCCGTTCACCTCTTTCGAAAGATGAAATAGTAGAAGAATATACTATTTCCATTCGTAGATGTCATTTTAGCTATGAAATTCGTTACTTGATTAACTTTCGTGCAAAATAAGAGTAGTGTCTCTGATGATCTGCTGCACCATCTTGAATCTGTTAAACTTGGTGTTAGTTTGTGTGATGTCCAACTCCTTCATATCTCCCAGCTGAAAGTTGGAATTATTTCTTGCATTCTGAAGCTCCATGTGAAGGCATGTTAAATGCTATCAATTTGAGGAGACATGCAACAAAAACAATCAGTTATAGTTGGATTACAATTGTATAAGTTGGAACTTTATGACACACTCCTGGTTTATTACTTTTTCTAAGATTTTTTTTTAACAGCAAGACTTTTTAGAACTCTAGGATATAATCCTTGCTTAAATTAATTTGTGTGAGCTTTTTTTTTTTCTTCTTACCTGTCACTCTTTTTCTCTCTTGATGACTCGAACGTAATTCACAACCTCGGTATTTGAAGTGAAGGGTGCCCATCCTTTAATATTCTTTGAGAAACTTCTATCAAGAGGTACAATAATAGTCTTGGAATTCAAAGATTATAGTGAGTGAAATAATCCTTTAATATTCTTTTTAAAAACTTGTATCAGAAGGTACAACAATAGTCTCTGAATTCAAAGATTATAGTGAGTGAAATAATCCTTTAATATTCTTTGAGAACTTATATCACGAGGTACAATAATAGTCTTGGAATTCAAAGATTATAGTGAGTGAAATAATACTTTAATATTCTTTTAATAACTTGTATCAGGAGGTACAACAATAGTCTATGAATTCAAAGATTATAGTGAGTGAAATAATACTTTAATATTCTTTGAGAATTTATATCAGGAGGTACAATAATAGTCTTGGAATTTAAAGATTACGGTGAATGAAATATTAATCCTTTAATATTTTTTTGAGAAACTTATGTCAGGAGGTACAATAAGTGAAATTATCCATGATTTAGCATATTTCTCAATATTGTACCTAAAAATATTACTTATATTACAAATTAAAAAAATCTTGGAGTTCGAACCTTAATAAGTGAAAACTCTATGAAAAAATTGAACACTTGTGGAACTTGAGAAAATTTTCAAACTCCAAAGATTGAGGCTATTTATCCATTAAGGGTGCGTTTGGTATGAAGGAAAATGTTTTCCATGAAAAATAGTTTTTTAGAAAATGTTTTTCTGGAAAACAAGTTGATTTTTGACTTATTTTCTCATGTTTGGTTGGTGAGTAGAAAATATTTTTCGAAAATTTTTTTTAGTGTTTGATTTATGAATGAAAAATGATTTTGAGAAATATCTTTTATTTTTACTAGAGTAGAAAATAATTTTTGAAATTGAAAATATTTCTTATTTGAAATTTTGTATGCGTGTTTGGGTAATCTAGCCTAAAGATATTTTTTTTAACATGATATTATTTGTTTTAAATTAAGCTAATATTTTTTTTAAAAAAAATATCACACTATTAAGAGTATTCTTGCCTACGCATCTTCTAAATCATTTCAATTATTAATGTGCATATTTGTTTGTACACCCAATAATCTCCCTTCTAAGTATCACGTGGCTCATACCACTAATCACGAGTTTTCCCCTTGAACCAAATTCCATGAGGTCAATTTTTTTGAGAATTCGTCATGTGCCACCCACACGGTCAACCATTTATAGTCACTGAAGTCCACATTGGAGTTAGATTTTTCTTGTGCGAGTGCATTTTCATGCTATGTTTGACAATAAAACTATAATAACATAGATATTTCGTGAAACATTTTTTCTTTTAGCACTGCCACAAAAATATTTAGTAGTAATTGAGTTACTTTCATTGCTCCCAGAGTTGCTAAAGTACTTTAACGATATTTATATAGAATATTGGTTATAAATACTATGCCACTTAATATGATATAACAACAATCATATTATTTTCACTAAATATTTACCGCAAAATCCTACTTTTGACTAAATATATTCTTAAATAGTAGGATATTATGACTAAACCCACACATTATTTTTCAAAATGTTTCGCCACTAAGAACAATATATTTATCTCCCAAATCTTTTCAACTAATGATATGAAATTTTATTCAAGACTCCCAATAATGTAATGCTAAAACCACCTCCATGCCCATAATTAAATGATTATCATAGATTAACTAATTAGAAGGGTACATCTCTATTTGGTATATATGCACATCACTAGTAAAAGTTGACATTGGAATAGTTAAGCATCACTTTCACTTTGAGTAAAAAGAAATAGATAGTGAAAGAGAAGAGAGGGAAACTTTTAAATAAAATTGTAAACAGGCTACCTGAGAAGTTTTGTTTTGAAGTTAATGCAATAGGATCACCCTCTCTTTTTGTGTCTCAAGGTTTTATATTTTGAATAGTACTTCACAGGATCTTTCTTATCTTAGGAAAAGGTCCAAGTATATACTGCCAAAATTATACATAATATTTCCTTTCATGAAAAAAAATGACTAAGAAATAAATAAGTAATCATTTATATGTCACATTAACGTGTCTATTGAATACTAGTCTTTTTCTTGATAAAGGAGTAGATTTAGTTTATAAGAGTGGTACAAAAAATATTGATGAGATTTACACTAGCTTTCCAATAATAGTCCGTTCTGCCGAACTCATAACTTTTGCTCAAACAATATATTTATGTTGAAAAATTCATTATATATGTATAATTAGTAAAATTAGAATCAAATTATTACCACTTACGATCGACATTCTAAAAATTTTAAATTCATAAAATTGAAATTATGATTCTGCATCTGATAATGATTGTCATCCATGGGAAAATATAAAAGCCGGCTCATGGGTATGTACTAATATAATAAAGTGTGTTATAGAAATTTATAAAAATTAAATTCTCAATCCCTCTCATAGATTTTTTTCACATTGAGTTATGAGTTATAACCATGAATCTTTTGGGTGCGATAGTGTCGATAGCATGGGCTACAGTCAATTAAAAGTTATGCACGTACTATGAAACTTGCCTCATTTTAATTATTGGCCTTAGTAGATGAGACTATTATTATGACAACCATTATGGAGTATTGTTGGAAGCTAGTAGGATTGTATATAAATTTCACTTTTTATAATGGTGGGAGTTTTGCATTGGCTTTTTACATGATGAAATAAAGTGAAGGACAGATACCACACCCTGGAGAGCAGCAAAATGGGGCCATTATGCTTCCTTTATTTATTATTACTGCACCTCTCTAAACTTAATATAGGTATAGGAGAATTCAAATAGCAAAACAAGGACATCTACTAATGGTTGATTTGGAAATCTGATTTCAAGTTTTGATTTTAAATCACTATTTGTGTTTATGAAATTTGCATAAAGTTTCAACTTTAACTTTAAATCATGATTTCAAATCTTAAATTCTTTAAAAAGTAGGATTTGGAATTTTAATGTTTTTAAGTATAAAACTTGATCCATAAGTGTATATATTTTCTTGAAAAATAATAATCATAGTTTTAGGTTTTATAAAAGATGTTCATGTTAGACGTGAATAAATTGTTTGTACCATATAGGGAGATTTTATCAAAAAATGGCTAGTTATAATTACTATTATATTATTGACTTATTGAATCGGTGAATTGTATTGGGTTCGAAAGTGATTAGAGCGTCATGCGGAAGCTTACAATTGTAAATCAAGACGGTAATAAATTAGATGACAAAAACTTATATTAAAAACATAATATTATTATATGAAAACTAATATAAAAGAAAAATATTAAAACTGTAGAGAGAAAAATCTCCCCATAAACTAGACTCTTAAACATCACCATTATGGATGCTATTGTATTCTGCTATTAGAATAGGGATGTTCAATTTATAGATCTCCAAACTTTTCCTCTAAGGAAAGAATAAACCAAATATGAGAGAAAATAATGTTTTCCTTTTTTGAAAAGTTAAAGCATTTATGCTAATACTTTGTTATTTCTTTTCGGAAAAAATAAATTTCAAATAAGGTAGAAAAATCAAGGCAAAATCCTAACAAATTGTTGTATATTATATATATTTGAATGTTTTTAATAACATGCAATCAAAAATATTTAATTATAAAATAAAGTTAGAGATATGTGATTATTGATTCTGTATCATAGGATATACTTATACCTTACTTATAAAGAGAAAATGGTCAAAAGCCACCCTAATCTATATCCGGATTTATAACTACACACTTTAACTTTACGGGAGTCCTATCACCCACCTGAACTATTTATAATTGTAATAATTACCTCCCTAAAGACTTAGTTGACAATGTGAGTGTATTTCACTCTCTTTGAGAGAGTGAACATCAAAAACTATTACTAAAACTTTATTTTTAATATCTTTTTTCAACAAATATATGTATTTTTAATTATTTATCTTTCTTATTTATTTTCATTCTTCTCCATAGCAATATAAAACAAATCTCTCCATCATTCACCACCTCTAAACAAGTGCTGCCACCGCCATAGTCGTTGTTGCCACCACCATTTTCACCGAATTCTTTATTGTTGATTCAAAACAAATTTTCAAACTCATGTAACCAAATAAATTGTAGATACATTTACATATATTTATATCATCCCAAAAGATTTTGGATCAAATTTGAGAAAAAATGATAAAGATGGAGGTGGAGGTGGTAACAACGATTTCTCATACGACAATGGTGAAAAGGATGGAGGCCCGACGAATTCACCTTGTGAGGAAGATAAAAAAAATAAAAGAAGACCCACAATATATCCCCTAATATTTTCCCCAAATCAAGCTTTCACAAAAAAAATTAGGGTTGCAAAAAGATTGAAGAAGAAGGAGAGAAAGCTTTTTTTAAAAAAATTAATTGGTGAAACACATGTGTCAAGCGTGTGTGCCTCACCACAAGGCAGATGGCTGGTTATCACGTTTTAAGGGGGTATTTAATCCATTTTAAAATAGTTTAGAGGGGTAATAAGACCCCCGTAAAGTATAAGTGTGTAGTTGAAAATCTGAATATAGATTGGAGGGGTATTTGACCATTTTCTCTATTTATTTATAAACTATGATTGCTCACTTGGTAAGACTTGTATAAGAGTTAGGAAAGTAATACTCCTAGTTTTCACATATTATGATGATATTCTACCTGTTGCTAGTGAATAATCTATGTAATTACTTAAGGTATGCGAAAGCTGACTCGTCGGCCATCACGATTATAAAAAAATAATATAATTTAAGGAATTAAATTACTTGTCCAAAGAAAACTTCAATGTTAAATCAACCTTATTTTAGATTATGTTGAAACGGTACTCTTAAGTAAAACTTAAAAGTTAGAAAGGGCTGCTCAAGATATGCCTAACATACCTTTAAATTTTGATACTCTCAAATGAAAGCTCTATCTTAGATAGGTAATAAGAATATTTTGAAGAATGCCGTTGCCATTCTTTGTAGTACAAATTATGAGAACGAAACATACGAAAACCAATATTCTAACTGCACCGCGCTGTATTAATTCTTCAATCCATGTTATAGGGTGTGTTTGGTACGAAGGAAAAATGTTTTCCTCCAAAAAAGTTTTTTTAGAAAATATTTTCTTAGAAAACAAATGGACTTTTGACTTATTTTCTCATGTCTGGTTGGTGAAAAGAAAATATTTCTGAAAAATGTTCTTTAGTGTTTGATTGGTGAATGAAAAACATTTTTAGAAATTATTTTTTATTTTTGACTAGAGAGTGGAAAATACTTTTTAGAAAAATAATTTATGAGGCTGATGTCAATCTCAATAATCGATCTAGGACATGACCCCGACACCCGAACGAAGACACAATCCGACGATCAATCCCAAAACCCGACCCTGAGAACTGAGTCAGGACCTGACCCCAATTTTCGATCTGGATCCAACCACACCCGACTCAGGACTTAACTTTCAAACTGGGATTTCATAAAAAAAAAAATTAAAACAAATAAATTTTAGAAATTCTTTTTTTGTGTGTGGGAGGGGGAGAGGGGCTGATAGGGGGTCAAAAATAAAATTGGTGGGCAGGAGGGGTAGGGGGTGGAGTAAAAAATGAAAATTTTGAATTTTAAAATAATTTTTATAAAAAAACATTTAATAATTTTTTTTTGGGGAGGGGGGAGGGGGTAGGGGGTAGGATGAGGTAAAAAAAATTGAAAATATTTTCAAAAACAAACTTTTAAAATTTAAGGAAAATAAGTTGATTTGAAAAAACATTTTTTCAAAACACTAATTCAACTAAACATGAGAAAATTAAAAAATATTTTCTTTCATACCAAACACACCAATAATAATCAAACTTTTATTCACACAATCTAACAATAAACTTTTATATTTACTAATCAAACTTTATATACACAGTCTAACAATAAATTTTACTCAAAAATTTTCAATGATTACAAGTTCTTTATCGCAGCACCGGACCACTCTCGATAGTCCACACATGAACTTGCGAAAAAAAAAGCAAATACTTTTTTATTAGAACCACCTATCTTGTTTCACAAAGACTACTTACAGATTGCATCTAGTATATCAATTCCGTGTAACAACTTTGAATTTTGCTCCTTTCCATAAGTTTTTGAAATTACTATTCACATGTCTTTGATATATATCCTAAATGCATGTATCTAGTGTGAGTCGTATGTATTTGAGTTACATAGATTCTCTCCCCCGCCTCTTTTCCTCTCTCGCTCGCATCTCTTCTTATGTATCTGCATTTTAGAGTGTATTTGGTAGCAAAATATACATATATCTATACAGTGGCGGATCTATGAAGGGATGTGGGGGTGCCACGCCACCTCCGAACTTCGACGGAAACTCTATATATACATAGGTATATATATATAAATATTTATATAAATATAAAGCGTGCCACCCAGAGAACAAAAATGGCTTGTGGTGCCACAGTAGGAGGGCAACTTTAGAAGGTTGATGTTACGGGTTCGAATCCCATTTGTACCTATTTTTTTGAGAAATTTGCTGCAGACTGGCACATTATTTTATTTTATTTTTATAATTATTATTGACTTAAATTAAATTAATTACATTATTACTCCTTTGACTTTTCTTTTATTTGGCACCCACGGACTGTAAATCCTGGATCCGCCACTGTATCTATATAGCAGACTTAAAATGTGGTATGAAATTATTAATTAGTGAAACAATATATAATTGTTTCAAATTATAGGAAGAATCAATAAATATGATAAATTGTGTATATTTTGTATGCATTATATATATATATATATATATATATATATATATATCTAAAAATCTCTACCATTTGAAAAAATTACAAAAATATGTACTCTCTCATACTCTTGGATATCTTATTTTACGCGATGTATCGATCAGATACATCACTTTGCGTGATGTATTGGTCGATTGGATACATCATTTTACATGATGTATCGATCGGATACATCACTTAAAGCGATGTATTGGTCAGAAACATCACTTTATGCGATGTATCAGGACATTCAGTGATGTATCCAAAATCGAGACGCGATGTATCGGGACGTTGAGCGATGTATCCGAAATCAGGACGTGATGTACCAGGTCATTTTGAGATGTATACGGATTCCACCAAATTTAAGGAATTTGAAAGAGAGTAGAGATGAGATGTAATTAGCTTCTAACACCATGAAATTTGTGTAAAATTCACATCTATTATATCAGATAGTATATTGAGGTATATATTTTTTTGGTAAGTAAATTTATTTTATTTACCAAGTGACAATTTACAAATACTCATCTAAGCAAAGCTGCTACCTTGGACATAATGCCCCAGCAGTAGTCTTCCTCAACTTCCTCTTTTCATTAATCCTACACCTACACTACTTCTTATGATGGGTAGGAGTCCAACTTCCTCACGTATATTGAGGTATATTTGATACACATTGTAAGTATATTGTGTCATTTGTGTGTATATTTTGAATTAAGCAGTCCTATTAAGCCCACTGGGCCAAAACCTGGACTGGCACAGGACAATTGGGCTAACGGGTTGTGGGCTGAACTGGACAAGGGGTTTTGCACTATTGAGCCCAGACCAGACCAACCCAATTATAGGTGACCCGGCCTAGCCCGATATCAGAGACTGGTGTAATTTTTAATAGGCAGGTCTTACCTGGCCCAGCCCATTTAACAGGCTTACTTCAGGTAAACTTAAGTTATATTTAGTTTTGGAAAAATTAGCAATTAAGTCATAATAACTAACATAATTAGTCATAATAACAACACTTTAAAATGACAGAATGATAAATATTTTTATAAAATAATATGTATTCAGATTTTAGTAAATAAAATTAATTTTATTTAGGGAAAGAGTCCTTTATTGGACCAAATTGTATACCAATAATGGTTTAAAGAAAAAAAAATTTAACTAATACACATTAACCATTTTTCATCACAATTCACGTTTCTTCCCCCACTATTCACGTTTCTTCCCCACCTTTCACGTTTATCTTTTTCTAATGCCCTCTATTTTATATAATTGTATTCCCTTCTAATGCCCTTTGTTTTATATATTAATGTGGAATGTTTCCCAATTTCTAATTTTCTAGAATTCTTTGAATGTGTTTTCACTCGAAATGTATTCATTTCCATGTTATGTATATATTTTATTTTTGTTGTCTTTATGCGTAATTACTTTAAATTGTAATTGAAAAAATTGTATCAGTCATAAAAAAAAATACAAATTAGTAGTAAAACTAATAAAATAATAGTGAAAATACGTTTTTTGGTGAAATATATTTTTTGTGAATACATAACAAATATATTGAGTTGTATTCAAATTACATTGTATTTATATTTCAATATCAAGTGTTGTTTTATTATTATTTTTTTACTTTAAAATTGTACTTACTATTTCTCTTGATAAGTTATATTACAAAAATTCATGATATATTTCAATATCAGTTAGTATCCCAAAACATCAGGATGTATTTCAATATCATTTTGTATTCCCTTCTTATAATGTATTCATCGCAATTTTATACATTGTGTAGTCATCAAACTTATCTTGCTAATACTACTATGATTAAAACTACACAAAGTATACACATGAATACTAAAAAATGTATTCTTACTAATAAATACAAAACATTAAAATTATGAATAAAAAAGTTCAAGAGTTTTTATAGTAATAAAAACTCAACTTTATAACTTTAGAAAAGCAACCATAAATCAGCTGGCCAAATGTCTTTTACCTTACTACAACATGATTGCCACATTGACTATAAAACTTGTACAATATGCACATGAATATAAGACCAAAACTTCAAAACATTAAAATTATCAAGAAAAAAAAGTTAAAGAGTTTTTACATTAATAAAATCAGAACTTGATAACTTTAGAAGGGTTCCATAGCAATACAAAAACTAATGTATATTTACTAAGAATATTGAAAACACACCAAAAATATACAATGACTAATCTATTTAAATTGTATCATTATCCTCAAATGCTACATTAATCCTGCTATGTCGCGGAGGTGCTTCATTGTCACTTATAGCTCCAACATCATCCCGATCAATTGTAGTAACTTGTTGGATACATACAACATTCCAAGAATTTCCTTCATTTGAGTTGTGTATTTCCAAAGGTGCATTACTACCCTCTATTCTATACCTAAGTTTCACACTGTTGAAGCTCAAATCAACACAAATTTGCTTAGAAACAACAACGAATAATTCTTTAAATGTCGCATATTCTTTCATCACAATTGCTTCTATATTGTAATCAACGTAGCAATTATCCTCGTTCCACCTCCCAGAATGCATGACTAGAAAACTAATGTTTCCCATGACTACATTAACAAATATATATTTGATAATCACATATTTGCAGTATTTTAAAACACAAAAATTGTATCTAACAATCAATTACATAAATGTAATGTGTGCTCAATAATCAACAGCTTCAAATAGAAATAATATAGAACATACACTCAATAAATAAAGATATGTATTTACATACAACTATTTCACCTTTATCTCAAATACAATAATTAAATCGAATATTTAATTGTATCCACAATTTACAGCAAGACAACAAATATCAGTATACAATTCTAATCACCACTTGAAATTTGTCCAGTATATCACATAATGTTTACGAAACTAATCTATATGTTGTTATTATTTACATTAACTAAATGGGATACAAAATAGTGTTTGTATTTAAAAAAAAACATATTCCAAACTATAAAAAAATATACAATTTTATATTGTTGATTTTTACATTAAACAAAATGTGATCCAAAAAGTAATGTATGCATTCAAATAAAAAGAAAACGTAAATGAAACTAAAAAGAATCAAGCATTTTCAATCGGCTGCATCATAGGATTGGATACAAAACATTCAAAAAAAACTAAAAAACAGCAAATTATTCAAAGATTTCACCGATTCAAAATAAACAACAAAAACAAAAATACCTGATTTTGAAATTTATTCAATCCAATGAAACTGACGAAATTTGTAGAATTCAATGGAACCGACGTAATTATTTTCGTGGATTTCGAAAACATTCGTTTAAAGAATATGCCGAATTCAATTCGAAGAAACTATGAATATTATCAATTGTTTAATTCGGAAGACAAAACTATTACAACAAAATTATTTTTTTGGAATTATGAAGAAGGGAAGAGAAAAAAAACTTTTGACATAAAAAATGGCAACATCTCAGCTTTTCAAAAAGTAACTAAAATAGTTTTAAAATCGTTTTCTACTTTTTAAAACTTTCTGTTCCATGATTTTCTCTTTATTGTTATTAAGTATTTGTATTCTTTTAAATTAATCAAAATAAAATAAATACATAACTAATTATTTAACAAACTAAAATATTGCTATTTTTAATAAATAGTTAAACTATTGCTAAGGAGACCCACTAAAGGCTAAAATATTGTTGTTTTGAAAATTTTCCCTTATTTTTTTGGGTGTATCATAATGTATAGTTGGTGTAAATCTAATGTATAAGTAAGGTATGTTGTATAAATAGTGTATACTTTTTTATGACTTTTGACTATTTTTTATGTAAATAATAAAATAATTATTTATCGTAAGCTAATTACTTTATATATATATATATATATAAGAACTATACCTTTTAATTATGGGAAAATTGTACATAATGGCAAACTATTAATTCAAATTAAATGGTATAACCACACTTTGATTTAATTGTGTCCTGTAGCAAACTGTTTGCCAGTCGCCTCTCTCCCTCAAACTCTCGCTCGCCACTCTCCCTGTCTCGCTCGCTCCCTCTGTGCTCGCCTCTCTCGCTTTACACACAGAATTGTATAAATTGCGTTTCTGTTTGTATAAAGCGAGAGAAAATTGTATATACACATGCAAATACATATATATTCGTCATATACACTTATAATTATACAGTCGCCTCTCTCCCTCAAACTCTCGCTCGCC
>JAJOOO010019888.1:0-20223 GCA_029582685.1 Solanum piurae
TTAGAAGGTTGATTTTGATAATACAAACCAATGTATACCAATAAATGTCAATCTCAATTTGAATAAATGTATACAAATTTATTAGGTGAATACAGACCAATGAATACATAGATGAATACGAATCAATGTATACATAGTGCAGTTACCGTATACACAACAAAAATCACATGTACAATTTCTGAATAAAATTTAATTTGTACATTTATCATATTAACTTCATTCTTGTATTCATTATAGTTATAACCTATAATTGTTGGTAATATTCTTATGTATACATTATAAGTTTATGTATACATGCTACAATTATTGTATACATCAATAAAATTTACACGCCTATTTTTATGAATGATTTTTTGTTTATACATATAGATTTTTTTTATGTATACATTATGTAATTGCAACTTCAATTATTGTATAATTTTTACATACGTGTTATTACAGTTTCTAATAAAAAATATTGCCTCTTATATTATTTGATTAATTATTTGATAATTAATACGCGTTAATTGAGCACTAATAATATTATTTTTTTACCTTAAAAGTAGTCGTCGTCTTTTGATAAGTTAATTAAAGAATTAAAAAAATTCTTCCTTAAAAGTTGATATAACCTTTTTTTAGTGGGTTAATTTATTATTTTTTTTTCATTTCTTAAAAGTAGGCAACCGTTTTTTAATAAACTAATTACTATCGGTTGGTAAAAAAATAAATTATAAAATTACAATCAAATATATATTTATGTTGTTGTAAATTGTGTTTAATTTTTTTTTTTTTGAAAAATAGAGTGATAATAAAGTTGAGTTTGAGAATTTAAAGAAACTGAAAAGCTAACTTCCTTAATTATAGGAGTAAAAAATAAGAAAGAAAAAATAATTCATATCTCATTAATTAATGCTGGTTGGTTGCACATGATTAAAAAAAAAACTATAAAAAGTCGCTATATTTCTTTTAGGCTATTACGTGCTTCTTCTTTTTTTGGACTATTAATTGCTATTTAGTATTGGGCTATATGTTGCCAATTGTATATATAGTAGTTGTATGTGTGTGTCAATTCCTCGGTATTAATTATCTTTTTATCCCTCCTAAGAAAAGAATGGGGTAAAAACATAAAAATGCTGAAATAGAGACCCTATTTTTCTAAAATTAGGGAAATATGCGATGTTTCGAGAATGCAGAAGAAAGCTGAGGAGATTGATCGAGAAAACCGAGCAATCAGCATTTGAGAGTTTTATCTAAAACTTTCACGACTCTTCTCACTTCTCTCTATAAATACCTCATTCTATAAGCAACAAAAATCATTCACAAAGAAGAAGATATCCACTTCCTGTGATTGAGTTTTTCTTTCTAGTTTGTTTTATTTTTCTAATAAATAGGAGTAATAATGGCTTGCACAATTCTTACATCTTCTCCATTAGGGTCCAATGTCAGTGTTGGTGGAACCTCTAGGATTAACAAAAATGTAGCTGCACCTTGCTCTGTTTTCATTCCTTCCATGCGAAGGCGGACGACTAGGCTGGTAGCTCAGGCCACCGGAGATAACAAAGATACATCAGTCGATGTACACCACAGCAGCGCTCAAGGAGGAAACAACCAAGGCACTGCTCTCAAACGCCGTCCTACGAGGATGGCTCTTGATGTTTCCCCTTTTGGTAAGTCTCATTGCTTCCTCCATTTTATTTCAGCTACTATATCTCAAACACAATTCAAATTTCAAACAGGAGTGTTGGACCCAATGCGGCAGATGATAGACAGTCTGGACAGATTATTCGAGGATACAATGACATTTCCAGGAAGAAACAGAGCATCAGGAACAGGGGAAATACGCACTCCTTGGGACATTCATGATGATGAAAACGAAATCAAGATGCGTTTCGACATGCCGGGGCTGTCCAAGGAAGATGTAAAAGTATCGGTAGAAAATGACGTGCTTGTTATTAAAGGGGAACACAAAAAGGAAGAAGATGAACACTCATGGGGTAGGAATTATAGCTCTTATGACACTCGTTTAAGTCTCCCGGATAATGTTGATAAAGAAAAAATCAAAGCGGAATTGAAGAATGGAGTTCTTTTCATCTCGATTCCTAAGACCGAAGTTGAGAAGAAAGTGGTTGATGTCCAAATCAACTAAAATTAACAACTCCCAAGCTTTTCTTATTCTTGCTTCTTTTGTAACCTTGTATGTTTGCATATAAATATAGAACAAGTTGTAACAAGGCTGCTCTTTTCTTAATCCTCGTGCAAAGTTTCACATTAAGACCTGAGACTTGTTTTCTGGCAAATTACAATTTACAACCATCAAGACATAAAAATAATGACAACACATTTGGGCAAGTAAGAAATTAATAGGCTAAATAATCATCCTGCTATATATAGAACAAAGGAAGAGAATACACTCCTTTTTTTAAGTCTCAAGTTTGAAGTTGGAACTTGCTCAGAAATCAAGAAGTCACCGTTAGCAGTATTGGTACTCGAGGCATTGCCTATAGAGATATAATAGCTAGCATACCAAACTTAAATTACATCAACATAAGCAAACTCACAAACCAGCCAACAGTACAAGATTAACAACGAGTATCCAGAAGGTGAGAGATGCCCAGCTGAGTAACGCTAATAAACCAAAAGACAAACGCCATGAGGTACTCGATGGTATCTGTATCTACGTATATATATAAATATAAGATCAGATGGTAAATGCAAAGTGATATATTACTGCACCACCGAGCGGGGAGTACGTGGTCGGACAGGAGTCTTTGATGGGCTTACTCTGCAGAATGGAAGAAGTTTCAAGATTAATGGAAATGTCAGTAAAATAGAGCAAGTCTACTGGAATCAGAGAGCAACCTTATAGGGAGTGATCCCAGGATTGCACCACTGCAGTTCAGTGCAGCAATGGCACTCTCGGCCTGCAACAATCGGAAAATTCATCATGAAACTACACTAAGGAAAAGGGAACAAACATAATCCGCAGTCCAGGTTTTAGGTATCAATTATTGACAACATGCAAGACCAATGCAAACGCAGATTGAGATAAATTCACATCATGTATGTTCCCTTAATGTAAGCAAGGACCTAGAAATAGATCTTCCCAAGACAACAAAGAATAAGCAAGAATGAGGTCATTAACACCAAGAAAGTTTGTCATTGCCACAGAAAGAAGTAACCTAGAAACAAATTGCACCTAAGCTAATCAAGAAGTAACCTAGACACAAATTGCACCTAAGCTAATCACAAGGAGAAGGTGAACCGAAGTGTGGATTCTCCTATCCAAAAATAGAAAGTGTGACACTAGAGAAATCTCCCACTCCCTCCGTTCCAACTTATGTGCCATAGTTGAATCGACACTATTTAAGAAACAAATGGTCTTAAATATGTTATAGCCTTTGTCTGGCGCTGTAAAACTTTGAAACTTAGGGATTTATACATGCTGTAACATTCGTGGTAATCAAAGCTTCTCATTAAGTGTAAAATAGAAAATGTAAAGTTAATAATTTTGAAATTTAGGAGTGTCATCATTTTGAAACCAACTAAAAAGGAAAGTGTGTCACATCACTGGAATGAGGGAGAGGGAGGGGGGGGACGTATTTGACTTAAAAGACTGGCACAAATATGAATTCCATATGCGTTAAAAGCAACAGAAAACAGCTTTGCAATGCAACAACGAGAACTCGATGTAGATTACACCCGCAACCTAGAGATTGTGGTAAAGAAGTTCAAATCAAGAACCTCCACCAAAGAAACTTTTATAGTTTCCCTATATCCACTCTCAACGAATGCCGCGAATGAAGAAATAGCATTGCTAGATGAAAACAACTGAAGAACAGAAAAATTATCACATATGTCTATTGAAGATCTTTGTCATGGAAAGCAAACTTCACGACATCTCAGGTTCTAAAGTAATACTCCCTCCCAGTCCCAATTTATATGGCACCTTTCAGATTTCAAAAGTTAATTGAGTTTTTCTTTTATCAGGAATATTTTCATATGCATTACAAATATTTTGAATTGTCTATTTCATTTACAGATTATTCTAAAGATTTCATGTCTGAATTCAGGGTCAAAATTTTGAAAGTTTTGACTCTCGAAATCCAAATGGTGCCTCATAATTTCGAACAGAGGGAGTAATACTTTTCTCCAGTGTGAAGATCGCTTGGATGGTAAAGCTGATCTACTTATTACAATAGTATCTCACAGAGGAGTACCAAGCGTAAAGCACTTCCCTTCCAACTTAAGTGATCAATAATACAGAATACACATAGTAAAGGTTGCAATGGCTCCCATCAGAGCAACAGTTCTAAATGTGTATTATATCCATGATCCCCACGCAAAGCAACAGCTCAGAAGCTCGTCATTGAGAGATGCAAAACTTCCCAAGATGGGCAGCAACAAGAACACCGACATTGCAATTTTATTTACCCCGCATTACTGTGAATTCCTAATAATCTACTGGCATTTACTCATTAGCTACCAAATATAACACAAGCCTATCGAACTAATCAAAACAACAATACAGGCCACTTATTTTTCCTGCTGTCAAGGAAACATTATATAAGTGATTAATATTGTTTAGTGTCGTTGGATTTCTTCTATAAGTAGTCCAGTTTCAATTTTTAGAACAAGTATCCAGTTTATCCAAATTTGGTTATTCTGAAACCTTCTATATGTTTCCCGGATAACAAAAATATAGAAAGACATAAAGACCCCATACTGATCCTTGTTAAGGAAATAAGGGGTGCTTTGCTCACAGATTAGTTGTGCAGAATTAATCTGGGGTGAATATGGGGTCTTCTTGTCGGTGAGTGTTCTTTGTCCCATCAAAGACAAAAAACACAGATGGGAAGAAATCATCTAGTTTTTTGTCTCTGCTGGGATATGAACCTTTGAGACCTCATAGTTCTAAACCCACTTCCTTGACCACTAGGCCACATCCATGGGTGCTATACTTTGTAACTAGTAGCTATGCGGATTTTTATATTGGGACTGGTTTTTGTGCGACTGACATGAGGAACCCTCTCCTTCCAGCAATAACACAATCTACACAACTAAATACCTCGAACTTAATACTAAACAACAAGTGGGTACCATATCCTATAGTTGTTGTCCACTCTACTACTCTAACAATGAAGCATCCAATAACAAGCACGAACATTAGCTACACTGAGAAATAAACACAAGCACATAATATTGACAACTAGAACTGATCTGCAAATGACAGACCTTTCTCATAAGTAAGGTTTATTACCCGACAAAAAGTAACGATCACATGGCTCATGTTATCTAGTTAAAAAGATTTGGATTATTCTGGTGACAAAGATATCAACGTAAGCTTAGAAGTTAGACAGGTACATTAGTAAACAAGGGAGAAAAACTTTGAACCGAAATTCAGTGTATGTCAACACTATCTCAAATTCACATGAGTGGCAAACTATTACCAAGAACTTACTTCACCTACATAAAATACAAAAAGGGACAAAACAAATCTCTTTATACTTTGAAAATGTAGAAGACCCAACCAAGTAATAACATCATAATAATAAAAAAAAGTAATAACACCATAATGATGTTAAATTACAAGCATGGATGGTGAAATAACGCACACTCTGATTGGAGGTTCTAGTAGTTCTTAAGAGTAGAAAGAAACCAAAGTTCAGAGCAGTATGATATATCAGACAACAAAACCAAGAAAAGCTCATGGAAGTTACCATAACAAACTCAACAAAACCTATGCGAGTAGAATGATGATAGTCACCAAGCAACCTCAAGCGCTTAACCTGGATTAAAGAATAAAACCACATAGAGTAAGGACCTAAAGTAGGACAAGCACTTTCAGACAACTCAGGTGAAAAAAAGCTACAAACCTCTCCACAGAAGTACTCAAAAAAGAGCTTGACATCTGCTTGAGTAACCTATTTCATACAAATGAACAAGTCATAAAGCATTATCTCCATAGATACTCCTCAACCAAGTGAAACAGGGATTACAAACCCAAAATTACCTTTTTATCAATGTTTGTACAGTATATAGTTCTTGCACACATCTCCCTTTCATCTTCAGACTACATATCAGCGCCAAAGGTAAAGATTTCAGAATTAGCAACAGAGAGGTATCTATTCATCACCCTCAACAGCGATTTTGTGAAAGGGAAGTACAGAAAGTATACACAATTTCTCACCCTTGGAAGAAAAGTTGGATTGACTGGTGCAATTGCAGTTTTGGAAGGAAGCACTTTCACAGGGTAGTATCCTAGCATAGTTCCTGCAAGACTCAGAGCACTCCTTGCACCTTCTGCAAACCATACATGGGACAATGTCAGAGTGTTAGACAACAACTACTTTAACCCAAAATGAAAATTGTCAAACAAAAGATTGTGGTTCAACTTACCTTCATCAGTAAACTCAATAAATGCAAAACGGAGTACAGAATTGGGATCTCCACATATGCGACAGTCAACCACCTTCATCACATTAAGGTTAGTCAGATTATGGCAACAAAACATTTCACGAACATATTAAAAAGTGCCAGTATAAATTATGGTTGAATGCGGAGAAATGACTGAACGGGAAACATATTCACCTGCCCACAGGTAAGAAAGAGTGTAGCAAGTTGCTCTTCAGTCACCTACACAAAATAAGAACAATAAGTCCCACGGTAAAAGATGAAGGTGACATAACCCAATAAATAATGAACAAGTACCCGGTGCCTGAGTACCCTCTTTTTAGTACCTGATGATCAATGTCAGACACATAAACTGTCCTCCTAATAACCTCTTCACGTTGGGCCATGCTTGTCCGGACATTCATCCTTCTCCTACCAAGACCATAGCCATTTCTCTTCTGCCAGTGCATTCAACCGAAGTGTTAGCCACGATTCCATGACAATGATTCATTACAAACCAGGTTACAAAAAGTGTCGGACAATAAATAAACTTGTCCTTTTAAAACAACAGGGACAGAGAGAAACATTGAACATCCTCCTTTTTTTTTAAATCGAAGTAAGTAGTATTACAAATGGCATCAAGAAGATGCATATGGAAAAATAGTTACTAAAGAGTGAGAATGTTAGCTCTGTTACAATATATGTTCTTGCATGATACCAACTATGAAATTTCCTACTGTTAGTAATCAATTAGATTTACCATACATAAGGCAACCAAAAGAGGAACAAACATTAAACTGGAGAACCTAACATTTGCATAAGCACCGTTTTCCAGTAGCCACTAAATGAAAAACATTATAAATTAGGAAAGAGAAAAGTGCTGAGATAGATACCCTTCTGTTGAAACTTCCATCGCCGAGTCCAGTTTGCATTGCATAACTGAAAGGATCAAACCCAAATTGTTCTCCACCGGGAGAGATTGGCACTACTGCGTAGTTGCTGGAGAGTGAGGGAGGCACAAACTCTTCAGCCATGGGGTTCAATTTGGAAAGCATTTCCTCCAAATCCTTCATCTCTCTGTTAAACCCTTCCCCACCATGAACCTCATCACCCACACCTCCATTTCTTCTCAAATCAACACCGTTCATTTTCTGATGCTGATGTTGAAAATTATGGTGACCCATCACTCCATTACCGTTGATGCTTTGCTTCTGCTGTTGAAAAACACCCATTTGCGCCTTATGCTGCACACTCGTTTTCTGGGGATTAACAGACATCATCATCTGAATATTCTGATCATTAGGTATCGTTGACCGTGTCTCACCGTTCTGATTTGACTGATGATCGACGGCACCGGAATCATTCTTTACAACACTATCATCCGTCCGATTCAACGAACCATTCTCATCCACGGCCATGATTGTTCCTTCAGCAACAACTATGTATCACAGTACCCAAGACTGCTCCTTTTTCTCCTTCTTCTTTAACCCTTTTTCCCAAATTCGGGTTCTGTCAAAAAGCAAACAAACAAAAAGATCGGTTCTGTCATTTCCCAATATATCAATCTGTGGTTTTAATATCACAGTTTCCACAAGAAGCCAATAAAAAATTTCACAAAAAAAAGAAAAGGAAATCGATAATTGTACCTGCTGGTCTAAGCGGTGGACTCCATTAATCAAAGAAGAAGACCCAAACTCAAAGATGGTGAGCTGGGAAAATGGAAATTAGAACAAAATTTTTCTTTCACTTTGTAGTGATGACGCGAGAGAGAGACGAAGAATTTAGCTCATAGAGAAAACAGACGAGCTTCTTCGGATGGTCCGTTTCGCCACGCCTATGTTTTTTTTTTTTTTTTTGGACTTTATTACAGTAGATAAGGACAAACATATTACTTCATCTTTTTTTTTATCTTTAACGTGATATAATCTTAATTAATGTTATAATTCCTAAAAATATTTTAGATCTTGTGTTTTAATGAAGGTATTCTTCCGTTTATTTTTAGTTGTCATAGTTTACTTTTTCAGAATCAAACGATATAAATTTAACTAATATTATAAAATGTATTTTTTCATCATATTGATACGAAAAAAGTTGAAATTTATAATACGTTTTATATAGTTTTTAAATATTAAATTTTTTATTTTAAAATATCAAATTAATATAATTTAATTTTGTAACTTAGATTGAATCTCGAAAAGTACAACATGACAACTAAAAAGAAACTAAAGAGATATATAAAATGTTGAAAACATGAATTGAAATAGAAAAAATGTGAAAGAACCTTATTACCTAGTTTACACTGTTCATAAATCATACTCCTATTACTCTATCCATCTCAATTTTTGTCATTATTGATTTAACAAAAAATAAAAAATAAAAAATTAATGATCTAAGTTATGTTTTAGATATTTTTATGACTACAAATCATAGTTAAGATTAAAAGAAGAATTTTAAAATTAAATTATTTTTATTTATGGAAAGGTGGCATCTAAGTAATTAGATTTTTTTTTCACGACTTACACATGATATATCATTTGTCATCATCATTTTAAAGTCGTATTACACTTCAATGATAAAATATGTATATTTTTAACCAAAATAAAAAAGAAGATAAAATATGTATATGTAATTTGCAAGGTTTTTTCAATTTCCATACGTACATAAACGAGGTATCATACATTTGGCATTAATTTATTCTTACGCAACAATGTGAGTTTTTCATTTACATCTAAAAATCGACTGGACAAAAAATTCTAAAATATCAATAATTTAGTACAAATTTATTACTACAATTTTTTCATGATACATGTCACAATTGCTAAAATAATTTGAGCTAGAGAGAGAATAATTTTCACATTAATCCCCTTAAACTTTAAAGATTGAGATATATATAACTTTTTTGGCAATAAGTTTTCATTTTAACTATTTGCACAGTTTAGGAAAATTTACTATTCTAATAATAGTTTTTTGATAACATATTGCCTACTAGTTTTATATTTTTTTATAAATTGAGTTTCAGAAATTTTGGCATTTCCATATAAATGTTTGTGTATTTGCATATTTATATAACTACTAGATACAAAAGTCCGGACAAGCGAGGTTCAATACATATTAGTACTTTATTTGTTTAAATTTATGTGACACATATAGAATTAAGAAAATTAACTAAATTTTTAAATATTTTTAGTTATTAATTATTACTATAGTATTTTTAACGTACTTTTCAAAAAAAATAAAAATCTATGGCACATGTGATAATTTAAGGGTTGATCAATTTTTAATATGTTTGTTTAAATATTTTAAGTTGTTAATTACTGTGATATAAAAAAAATGATAAATACAAAATATAAGGAAATTTGAGGAGAAAGGCAAATCGGTGAAATGATCACTGACCCTGAGCTCTTCAACATAGTAAAAATAAAAGTTCCTCTCTTTGTAATTCCAAAACTTGATCCTAATACTTCCCTCTGGTCTCTTCTAAGATAAAGTAATAGAAGTTATTCTCTTTGGACTAGTAATGTTGATTTTCGCAGTACAAAATGCAGCAGACTTGGAATTTATGATGACAAATTCTGCAAATATGGAATTGAAGGGACATTTTCTTTCCAAAAGAATAAAGTAGGTCCGGAATCAGACGTTAACTAATAAAGGAATTTATGTCTTTTTTTACAATATTTTAGACCTTGACATCTTCATAATCAAGGAACTACGGTATTGCCTTCTTATTTAACAAAGCTAGTCTTTTCTTACTTCTCTTGAAAGGCCACATTCAGAGGCCAACAAACAAGTTAATACGCTGAATAATCATCCTGTTATGTGGAGATGAATCGTGTAAACTCAGACACCCCCAATAAACGCCATTTTTAAAGTACAGCTTGCTCAGAGAAGAAAGGAAGAGCAAAACACGAGAACACAAACCAATGTGATAGCCGAATATCAAGGAACTCATTGGATCAATGTCACAGTTAGAACATCAGTCAGTAATGGTACTCGAGGCATTGCCTAGAGGATCATAAATATACCAAACTTAAACTACATCAACATACGAACTCATAAACCAGCCAGCCAACAGTGCAAGCTTAAGAACAAGGCCCGGCTGAGTAATATTAGCAAATAAACTAAAAGACAAATGCCACGAGGTACTCCATGGTATCTGTATCTACGTATGTATTTAGATATAATAAGATCAGATGAGGAATGCAAAGTGATATATCACTGCACAGGCGAGCGAGGAGGAGCACGGGGTCGAACAGGAGTCTTTGATGGGCTTACTCTGCAGTATGGAAATAGTTAAAGATTAAAGGAAATGTCCGTAAAATAGAAGAAGCATTAGCATGAAGTCTACTGGAATCAGAGAGAAACCTTATAGGAAGAGATCCCAGGATTGCACCACTGCAGTTCAGTGCAGCAATGGCACTCTCAGCCTGCAACAATCAGAAAATTCATCATTGAACTATACTAAACAAGCAATAGCCTTCAAACAAAATAAGCAGTACAATCAATGGAGGAATTTAAACTTTTCTCCTTCAAATTTCATCAAGTATATGACATTACATCATGAGGAGTCCACAGATTTTTGGTAACGATCCAATGACATCATAACATGGAAGACTAATGCAAACTAATCTCGAGTAAGAAGCAAAGTGAGATAAATCCACCATGTATGTAGGCAACAGAGCCTAGAAATAAGTCTTCCAAAGACGACAAAGAATAGGTAAAGACAAAGATTAAGTATAACATTGACAAAGTTTGTCATTGCCACAGCTAAAATTGTCCACCTTGAAACAAATTGCACTTGCAGCTAATCCAAGGAGGAGGCGAACAGAAGTGTGTCATTCTTCTATCCAAAAACAGAAAGTGTGACACTATAGAAATCTCCTGTTTGACTTAAAGCACCTCAGAATATAAATTCCGGAGGTGTTAAAGCAACAGAAAACAGCCTTGCAATGCATCAAGGAGAACTGGATGCAGATTGCAACCACAACCTAGAGATAGTGTTGTGAGGAAGTTCAATTCTAGAACCTCCACACCAAAGAGACTAATAGAAGCTTTATATGGTTCCCTATATCCATTCTCAATGAATACGGTGGATGAGGAGATAGCATGCAGGTCAAGAGCAACTTTAGAACAGAAAAATAATCATATAGCTTGATGCATGTATGTTAGGGATACTTTGTCATGGGAACCAGATATCACGACATTTCAGGTACTAAAGTAGTAGTACTTTCTCCTGTGTGAAGATTGTTTGGACGGTAAAGCTGATCTACTTAAAACAATAGTATCTCACAGAGTAGTACCAAGTATAGAGCACTTCTTTTCCAGTTTCATTTAAATGATCAAGAAGCACAGAATCCACATAATAAAGCTGTAAGGGCTCCCATCAAAGCAACATCCAGAAACATATTTAGTACATGAAACAGCAACTCAAAAGTTGGTCACTGAGAGATGCAGAACAGACCGATCTGGGCAGCCGTAAAAACACCGAGATTGCTATTTTATTTACCCCACATTACTGTGAATTGCTAATAATCTACTGGCAGAAACTCATTAGCTGTCAAATACACCACGTGCCTGTTGAACTAGTCAAAACGACAACACAGGCAACTTCTGTTTGCTGTCTAGGAACCATTTCATATATGATTAATTTTGCTCAGTGTCGTCAGGTTTCTTCCATAAGGTAATTCATTTTTTTATTTTTAAATGAACATCCAGTTTATCCAAATCTAGTGATTCGGAGACCTTCCATATGTATCCTGGATAACTAAAACACTGATAAGACAAAAATATCCCATATTCATCCTCGTTAAGGAATTGAGGGCCCTTTGGTCACACATTAGTTATGCAAGAATTATAATACAAGGATTGTTATGTGGTGGATAATAATGCAAAGATTGCATCTCGTCAACAAATTATTAAATAATTATTATCCAGTTAATATTAATGAAAAAATTATTATTGTATGGTAAGTGACTATAAATAGGATTTATCTTACTTAAGGCATTTTGTAGATATTTTTATAGAGATTATGCTAATAAATGCATTTTTGTTCCACATGTTGAGCATATAATTAAGTAAAAGTGTTCTCTCTAACAGCTTAAGTTTTAAGATGAGATGGTCACACACTTCAACATGGTATCAAAGCAGGTAGAGGTAGAGGTAGAGGTAGAGGTAGAGGTAGAGGGATCGAATCTCACTACCACCTGTTATCAAAAAAGAATTTCCACATGCTTGGCCATAAAAAAAGAACCACACTCGCACGTGAAGGGGCGTTTTGAGAATATAATTAAGTAAATAAAAGTGTGCTCTCTCTCTAACAACTTAAGCTTTGACATGAGAGAGTCACACACTTCAACACCACATTAAATCTCACATAAAATAATAATAGATTCCTATCGACAGACGGACCCACATCACCCGGTAACTTTTAAATTTTTTGTGTGTATATATGTATAGTTAGTTGATAAAACTATAATATAATTGATTGTGCACCCTTATAACAAAAACTTGCTTGGGCGCACTGATCAAAGTCACCATTTCAGACCGTTATCACGCGAGTTCAAATCCCGCGAAGGCTTATTATTTTGTTTCTTATTTTTTTTACTTTAAAATCAGTTTTTTCTTTACAATTAACCTTTTTAAAAATTGTTTTTTATTAAAACTCGTTTTTGCCACCTCATTGGCCCCGCCCCCTTTCTTAACCACCTTTTTTGGTCATCTCATCTGGCCCATTCCTTTCTTAATTGAAATTAAAAACAAATAAAAGCCCTAACACAATTCTAAACAAAATATAAGACTTCTTATTTACAAGCGTATTTCTTTTGTAAGAATTTGTTGGTGATTCTTGTGATTTGAAATGGATAGATTTTTGACGAAACATAATTCTTCTCAACCAAGTGCTAGTTTTAGAGACAATTCTTCGCGTTTTATAGATGAGTTTGATTTGCAGTCACTTAAACCGGATCCTGGAGAAATAATATCTATTGATAAATATAGCCCTAGAATACGAATACGAGATGAAGTGAGAAGACACTATATTCAACAAGGGCCTTGTCAACCGGATATTAATGATAATGAATATCCTCAAACTAGATTCGGAACGAAAATGAGTCGATTTTGTAAGGCATGGTTTAAGGGCTGAAGGTTTGAGTTATTTATTCGAAATTCTAAAAATTATTCTTGATAAAAAGTTGATTGTTCTTCTTTTAATTTTTTTAATTATAACTTTCAATATTGGTTAAAGTGAAATAAAATAATAAAATTCACTATTAAAATTTATTGGGGCCTCAAAATTTTGGAGGCCTAAGCAGGGCGCTTTGCTAACCTTACCCTTAACCACTCCTAGCCTTACCCTTACCCTTGAGGCCACTCTTAGTAGTGCCCCCTATCTTCAAATCGTGGATTCGCCCCTGCCTATAGAAGTTAAGTCAGTAGTAGTAATGCTGAATTTAATACCTAAATCAATCAAACATTCAATCAATTATGATTTTACACTAGAAACCAAAATTGAATTAGTTATGCAAAGATTACATTCGTCACACAGAGTTCTATTTATTGTATACTTTATATGTACTAGTTATGTGAATTTTTGTATTGGAGTTGTTTATTATGAAACTGACCAAGGGACCCCTCTCCTTCCAGCAACTCAAACTACACAACTATATACCTCAAAGATTTACCGAACAGTTAAGTGGGTACCATATCCAATATTTGTCATCCACTCTACTACTCTAACAACGAAGCATCCAATAAAAAGCATGTGCATTAGGTATTGAGAAATAAACACAAGCACATGAATCCACAGTTTCCCTGGACCCCACTTTTGGGATTACACTGGGTATGTTGTTACATTTTTTTTATGACGAAAAAAAAATGTAACAACAACATTGTACATTGTATCCACAGTTTGAGCTGAACTGCAGATGAGGGACCTTAACATTTCAATTATAGTAAAGATCATACGTAGACCCAGGATTTGAGCTAGAGGTGACACCTATGTCTTTCGGAAATAAACATTGATACTTTTGGTGGTGGGTTGCGGTCCTGGGACTGGTAATATGAGATAGAGAGAGAGAAGCTGGGTTTTTAATTGGAGAAAGAGTTTCTTAGTTTCTTATCTCTATCATGGACAGAGAAGTGAGTTGGGACTTTTAGAGGTAGGGATTAACTCAATAGAAAAGAAAAAGAAAAGTGGATTCTGATTTTTTTTAAATCTGGAGCAATGCAAAGGACTACAAGGGGGGGTAAGATATACTTAGCTAACAAAAGCATAGCAGTGGAATGTATACAGTCAGCTCAACAAATAAAGATCTGAATCATGTAAGATCCCAAAACAGTCTATGCAATGGAAGCATTTATAGAAAATAAAGATACAATATAAAGTAGCTTGCTTTACTTGGTTGTAGCTAGAAGCTGTCCTTACTCAGAAAAATCTAAGGAAGAGGAAAACATAAATTTGCTCAAGATGTTGTTGATTCACCAACGATCTGTTTCTACATTGTAAAGTGACCAGCTAACTATGGGATTTGCTCCCACATACAAAGACAGATGGAAAATTGTTCGAACAACCATTTGGTGGACAATGTGGAAGGAAAGGAATTCAAGACTCTTCGAAGATACAAGTAAGTCCTATACAAATGATAAAGATGAATCATTATCTCGTTTTTAGTTTTTGGAGTAAATCAGAATATTGATGATCTGGATTCAATTTTAGAAGTTTTAGACTCCTTGTAAGAAGAACAAGGACTGCAATTTTAGCTTATTGATGCAACACCCATATTTTGGTTTTGTGCTGAGGATTATACTTGTAAACGGGAATATGTTACCTTCTCAAGAAAAAAATTGAGAAGCTAACGAAAGGGGGGAACTAAAGAAGGAAAAATCAACAAAAAACAATAATATGGTTTGCTACAAGAAGCCGTACAACACAGCGACAGGTAGGCTACAGTTACGATCGTAATAGGTCACTGAACCTAAGGACAAAGCTAAGGAGCCCCATCAATCAGTGACCCCTTCTAACATTTTTGTATTAGGGTGCCTAGTTAAATATATCTACATACTTCAGGATATATACAGGATTTTTTCCGAGGTTAACAGGTGCCTGTGACCCCCCCTCCCCATAGGATAGGTCTGCCTCTGAAGATTATTACCAGAGATATTAATGCTCACATAACTCATGTTATCTAGTTAAGAATATTAGAATTAGTTTCTGGTGACGAAGATAGATAACAACATAAGCTTAGACTGGCACTCCAACAAGCAAGGGGAGAAAAGCTTCGAATCAAATTCAGTTTATGTCAACTTTATCTCAAATTCACACAAGTGGACAAACTACTTCCAAGAACTTAGTTCATCCACATGAAAGCCAAAACGAGACAAAACTGATGTTTTTACGTTTTGATGTTTTTACACACTGAATGTAAAAGACTCAAATAAGTAATCACATCATAATAATGCTAAACTACAAACAAGGATAGTGAAAGACCACACATTCTGAATGGAGGTTCTATTAGTTCGTAAGAGTAGAAAAAAGTAAATGTCCAGAACAGTATGATATATCAGACAGCAAAACCAAGAAAAGCTCATGGAAGTTACCATAACAAACTCGACAAAACCTATACGAGTAGTATGATGATAGTCACCAAGTAACCTCAGGCGCTTAACCTGCATTAGAGAAGAAAACCACATAGAGTAAGTACCTTAACTAGGACAAGCACTTGCAGAAGAGTTAGGTGAGAAGCTACAAACCTCTCCACAAAAGTATTCAAAAAAGAGCTTGACATCTGCTTGAGTAACCTATTTCATTCAAATGAACAAGTCATAAAGCAATATCTCCATAGATGCTCTTCAACCATGCAAAACAATGAATACAAACCCAAAATTACCTTTTTATCAATGTTTGTACAGTATATAGTTCTTGCACACATCTCCCTTTCATCTTCAGACTACATATCCACGCCGAAGGTAAAAAAAAATCAGTATTAGCAACAGAGAGGTATCCATTCATCGCCCTTAACAGCAATTTTGCAAAAAGGAACAACAACATTCCTAATGAAATCCAACAAGTGGGGTTTGGGGAGGGAAGAGTGTACGCAGACCTTTGCATCTACCTCGTGGAGGTAGAGAGGCAGTTTTACAAATAGGAAATACCAAAAATATACACAAATTCTCACCCTTGGAAGAAATGTTGGATTAACTGGTGCAATGGCAGTTTTAGAAGGAAGCACTCTCACAGGGTAAAACCCTAGCATAGTTCCTGCAAGACTCAGAGCGGTCCTTGCACCTTCTGCAGACCATACATGGGACAATGTCACCGTTAGATAACAAGATCTTTAACCAGAAATGAAAAATGTCAAACCAAAGATTATGGTTCAATATACCTTCATCAGTAAATTCAATAAAGGCGAAACGGAGTACAGAATTGGGGTCTCCACATATGCGACAGTCAACCACCTTCAGCACATGAAGGATAAAACAGATTATGGCAACATAATATTTCATAAACATTTTTAAAATGCTGTAAATTATGATTTAATGCAGAAGCACGACCGAACAGGAAACATATTCACCTGCCCACAAGTAAGAAAGAGTGTAGCAAGTTGCTCTTCAGTCACCTACACAAAATAAGAACAATAAGTCCCCGAAAAAAGATGAAGGTGAAATAATGAATAAATAATGAACAAGTACCCAGTGCCCTGAATATCCCTCTTTTTAGTACCTGATGATCGATTTCAGACACATAAACTGTCCTCCTTATAACATCTTCACGTTGGGCCATGCTTGTCCGGACATTCGTCCGTCTCCTACCAAGACCATAGCCATTTCTCTTCTGCTAGTGCATTTCAACCAGAATTGTTAGCCAGGACTCCATGACAATGATCAAAAACAAGGTTACAAAAGATGAGAGTCAATAAATTTGTCTTTTTTTAGACAATAGGGGAAGAAGGAAACATCAATGTTCCCTATTTTAGACCTCAATAACTGTATCCTCCTCAATATATGTTCTTGCATGATATAGTACCAAATATGAAATTTCCTAAAGTTATGGATTACATTTAACATACATAAGGCAACTGAACTGTCTTCCGGTAGCTACCAAATAAAAAAATGATAAATTAGGAAAGTGAAAAAGTGCTGAGATAGATACCCTTCTGTTGAAATTTCCATCGCTGAGTCCAGCTTGCATTACAAAATTGAAAGCATCAAACCCAAATTGTTCTCCACCAGGAGAGATTGGCACTACTCCGTGGTTGCTAGAGAGTGAAGGAGGCACAAACTCTTCAGCCATGGGGTTCAATTTGGAAAGCATTTCCTCCAAATCCCTCATCTCCTTCTTAAACCCTTCCCCATCTTCATCCTCATCACCAACCCCTCCATTTCTTCTCAAATCAACACCGTTCATTTTCTGATGCTGAGTCTGAAAATTATGCTGACCCATCACTCCATTGCCGTTGATGCTTTGTTTCTGCTGTTGAAAAACACCCATTTGAGGCTTATGCTGCAAACTCGTTTTCTGGGGTTGATGATCAACAGACATCATTTGAACATCCTGATCACCGGATATCGTTGACCGTGGCGCACCGTTCTGATCGACGGCAGCGGAATCATTCTTTACAGCACTATCGTCCGTCCGATTCAAGGAGCCATTCTCATCCACGGCCATGATTGTTCCTTCAGCAACAACTATGTATCACAGTACCCAAGACTGCTCCTTTTTCTCCTTCTTCTTTAACCTTTTTTCCCAAATTCGGGTTCTGTGAAAAAGCAAAACAGAAAAAAGATCAGTCCTGTCATTCCCAATATATCCACAATATGAGCCAATAGAATTTTCAGGAAAAAAAATTGGAAATCAATAATTGTACCTGATACTCTAAATGGTGTCCATTAATCAAAAAAACACAACCCAAACTCAAAGATCGTGAGCTGGGAGGGATTAAAGAAGAACAAAAACAGGGCAAGGACTTTTCTTTTTCTTTGGAGTGATGTATTATTTTACTGAGTCTACAGAAAAAGGATAATACTATGACGAGAGAGGGAGCAAAAAATGAAAATAGGAGAAATAGTAGAGGATCGAGTATCCACTATGGAGTATTTAGTAGGTTGTGTTTGGTTTATGTCCGTGGAAATAAGTGAATAGTACTTATGGCGTTATGATCGTGGTGTTTGGGTTAGTTTTCGTATATCTTAATTAATTTCATGACATATTTGTTAATTATCGCCAGCAATAGGCATTTGTAACTCTATCAATCAAGATTATGACATATGAGAAGAATCATCTAATCCACCTCATATTTCTCAACTACTTTATTGACTAGTAGCTCATACACCTGGACATAGTTATACATGTATTAATATTATAAATATTAGTTATTATGAAATTTAATTTTATGCACATATACGTATATTAGTTATTCTATTTTCTACATAAATTATTTTCTAACTTAGATATGTATCCGTTAGCATATTTTAAAATTGTCAATCAAATATCATATTAATCTAAATAACTTATTTTTTATTTATCTACCAAACATGGTATTATTCAACTTTCTTAAGACTTTAAGAGGCCGTTTGATACTTTCTATGTGCCAAAATAAATATCACAACAACAAAAAATTAACATTTGATATTAGATGAGAATGATTCAGTAAACTATATATTATATTTATTAATTTATTTAATGGGCATGATTTTTGCGAAGTTTGAAAATGGAGGGAGTATAAAAGATCAAGTAATATGAAGTAAAGGAAGTATATGAGATCAAAATAACAATTTTATGATAAAAATTGAAATTAATTTTTATTTCATATTTAATTCAAAATATTAACTAATTTATAAATAATTTTATACTAAAATAATGAAACTGATTACTTCATATAAAAAATATGTCCTATCTTACTTCATATAATATACCGGAATATCCCACTATTGCACCAAACAACCCCAAATATAGAGAATAGAGAACAACAAAGATAATAAGAAATACTTTAACAATTTTACCTTTTTAACTTAGGATGTATCAAAATATTTTTTTTGAATTTTATAATTTTAAATATATTTAGTGATATATAAAAATAATGATAATTAAAATATAAAATTTTATATAAATGTATATATAAAAGTATTCTGATTTTTCTAAAATATCTATAAAGATGAATAGAACATAAAAACTGAATCATAAAAAAAAGGTCAAAGTCATCTGCGGCCCCTCAAAGTTGTCCTCATTATTCATTTAGACACCTCAACTACACCTAGTACCTATTGAACACCTCTACCACCCCAGATTTGAACCGTCTAAGCATTTTTTTTTATCACTTTTCATAAACTGTGTGGCGCGTGTATTTAAGCTCCTCACGTGTATCCGACGTGTATAGAATGACCATTTAACAACTACCACGTGTATCCGACGTGCATTTGTAAATGTCTTAATTGGGGAAGATTCCTAAATCGTTAAAATTGACAGAACACTTCTCTCTCTCTCTCTTTACGATTTTTTCCAAATTGAAGCTCTCCATCTTCGCGATTTCCTCCAGATTGAAGTTGGATTCGTCTTGTTCGTGTTACAATCTTGAAGATTTCCTTGTGTAAGTTAGGATTGTTAATGATTTTACATGCTTTGTTAAATAAATTCCAAAAAGCTAGGGTTTTGTAAAAATATAGGGTTTGTGATTTTTGCGAATATTCTGTCCCTTCTTTACTATTACCCAGAAAATATGCTTTAAAACTTGGTTTTTTAGTTGTTGTATGGGTTATATGAGTATATTCCGTTATCTTAAGCTAGGGTTTGTTTGATATTTTGTAGGGCTAACAATTGACCATGGAGGAGATTATATTTACAAAGATTTACCATGGTGGAATCTT
>JAJOOO010019889.1:0-12100 GCA_029582685.1 Solanum piurae
ACTTTATCGCTCCATCTTTTTCCTTTTGTCCATCCAGTTGCTTGATAAGGTATACAAATCCATTATCGAGTCATTCGTGCTTGTAAGGATAGAATGGAGGTGCAGAAACCAGCTCCCGTTCTTCCTTAGCTGTCATTACAGGCACCGATGGGATAATCATCCGTACCTCATCGTCATTTACCAACGCTCCTTCATCTTTACAGTCGTGATTATACTCTTCCGACAACGAGCGCCAACTATCCGGCGAAGAGGACAACGACATGCAAAAGTTGAAAAATACATCAGTCCCAATCTGTGGGAGGTTTTCTTTTTTTGACGAGATTACAAGTTGAAACTAGATACAAAGACAAGATAGTGACATATCAACCATATGCAGTGCAACAAAAGCATAGAAAGAAGTAAGTAATGTTTGACATTACTCTGAAATATATAGTAAGGCATGAATTTATCACATTACTCCACTACCAGTAAAACGGGCAGGAATATAGATGTAAATATTACTACTCTATTACCTATCTCATTGCAGTTGCTGAGTGAGATTCAAATATATAAAACATCCGTTTCTAAGATACACATAATTCCTAGGAAACATTCATGGAGGGCAGAGATATATAGACAACTTCTAAGGGGATGGACGGGGCTATGATAGCATGAACCATAATTATCTTAAAACCTGATGGAGAAAGATATAGATTATCAATCAGATGAAAAAAACAGGAGCAAATTGATATTGCATCTCGACATTGAACTGAACTTTTTTGTACTTAGAATGACCTAGCTACCACCATAGTTGCTTCGAATTCATAAGTTCGAGGCCTAAACATGATGGTCTTGTCAACTCATTGATGATTTCAGAACATTAGATCCAAAGTATATACATCAAATCAAAACATTACTAGGAATGTGATATAAGCAACCAAACTAGCGCAAAGTAGTAGGGATGTGAGAAGCAAGTATTAGAGGACCAAGACCAGTAATACCCCATGATGTCTCTTCTTCCTCTTCCGGAGATATAGAAGGAATTCCAAAGATAAGATGGGGTGACCTTGTCAAGCAATGCATGGGTTTATACGTGAACGAAATGCCCTGAAGCTGAAAGACAGAATCATCAATCAATCAATCAATCACGATATTTTACAAATAAAAGAGTCAGTTAAGTGCAAACACATACCTCCTCCTGTTGATTCATCTTCATCTGCTCCTTGTTCTTGTTGTTGATGTGATATAGATTGTCCATCTCTGTTATGAGATCCTGCTTTTCCGTCTCACTATCCATCTTCTGCTTGTTGTTGACGTGATGTAGATCGTCCTCCTCTGTTATGAGATCCTGGTTTTCCATCTCAGTTACGCCCTTAATGCAATCCTGCTTCTGATTCTCCGCCTTCATCCCCCAAAGTTCCATTCTACCTATCTCATTGCAGATTCATATACAAAACATCCACAAGAACGTTTCTAAGATGCACATAATTCCTATGAAACATTCATGGTGGGCAGAGATATATAGACAACTTATAAGGGGATGGACGGGGCTATGATAACATGAACCATAATTATCTTAAACTTGACATGCAAAAGTTGAAAGATATAGATCATCAATCAGATGAAAAACAGGAGCAAATTGATATTGCATCTCGACATTGAACTGAACTTTTTTGTACTTAGAATGACCTAGCTACCACCATAGTTGCTTCGAATTCATAAGTTCGATGCCTAAACATGATGGTCTTGTCAACTCATTGATGATTTCAGAACATTAGATCCAAAGTATATACATGAAAACATTACTAGGAATGTGATATAACCAACCAAAGTAGTAGATAGTTAACTAGGTTTGGAGAGATATAATAGCTAGGGATGTGAGAAACAACTATTAGATTAACCAACGAGGACCAAGACCAGCAATACCCCATGATGTCTCTTCTTCCTCTTCCGGAGGTATAGAAGGAATTCCAAAGATAAGATGGGGTGACCTTGTCAAGCAATGCATGGGTTTATACGTGAACGACATGCCCTGAAGCTGAAGCAAAATTGAATGACAGAATAATCAATCATCCATAGACAACCATATTTTACAAATAAAAAGAGTCAGTTGAGTGTAAACACATACCTCCTCCTCCTCCTCCTGTTGATTCATCTTCATCTGCACCTTGTTCTTGTTGTGGCAGACTTGTATATATGCAGTGCAACAAAAGCATAGAAAGAAGTAAGTAATGTTTGACATTACTCTGAAATACATAGTAATAGGAACATTTACATTTACTCCACTACCAGTAAAACAACGGGTAGGAACATAGATGTAAATATTACTACTCTATTACCTATCTCATTGCAGTTGCTGAGCGAGATTCAAATAGAAAACATCCACAAGAACGTTTCTAAGATACACATATTTCCTAGGAAACATTCATGGAGGGCAGAGATAGACAACATATAAGGGGATGGACGGGGCTATGATAACATGAACCATATTTATCTTAAAACATGACATGCAAAAGTTGAAAAATACGGAAAGTATCAGATGAAAAAACATATATGTATGGAGCAGATTGATATTGCATCTCGACATTGAACTGAACTTTTTTGTACTTAGAATGACCTACCACCATACTTGGTTCAAATTCGTAAGTTGGAGGCCTAAACATGATGGTCATGTCAACGCATTGATGATTTCAGAACAAAGTATATACATGAAAACATTACTAGGAATGTGATATAAGCAACCAAACTAGAGCAAAGTAGTAGGGACGTGAGAAGCAAGTATTAGATTAACCAACAAGGACAAAGACCAGCAATACCCCATGATGTCTCTTCTTCCTCTTCCGGAGGTATACAAGGAATTCCAAAGATAAGATGGGGTGACATTGTCAAGCAATGCATCGGTTTATACGTGAACGACATTCCCTGAAGCTGAAGCAAGATTGAAAGACAGAATCATCAATCAATCACGATATTTTACAAATAAAAAGAGTCAGTTGAGTGTAAACACATACCTCCTCTTCCTCTTCCTCTTCCTCCTCCTCCTGTTGATTCATCTTCATCTTCTCCTTGTTCTTGTTGTTGATGTGATGTAGACCGTCCTCCTCTGTTATGAGATCCTGGTTTTCCATCTCACTATCCTGCTTCTCCATCTCAGTTACGCCCCAAAGTTCCATTCTATCATCCATCGCCATAACCCTCTTTTCTTTAGTTCTTCAATTTCAGTTTCAATTACAATTAGTTAGGGCTAATTGGTGCCCTTTTATCGCTGGCCCGTACCCGTATGTACAATTGGTGCCCCGCCCTATTCATTTGCATTCCACCCTTACTTATATACTACTCTACATACATATTCAAAGGCCCGGGCCCAATATTATACTCTACACCTATTAAAAAATTAATTATTGGCATAGTGAAGTTTACCATTTTACCCCTATTATTATGAAGTGGATGAATTAAAAATTTAATATTTTCAAAAAATTCTACCTTTTTCAAAGTAATTAATTGAGGGTATAATAGATTTTTTTTTTGTCATTTCTTGATTTGTCAAAATGGACTAGTAATTAGGGACAACTATAAAAGGAAAAGTGAACAAGTAAATAGGGATAGAGGGAGTAATATTTTATCTGGAATAATTACTTGAATTGTTACATTTTAATAAATAATTACTGATTTTAACGATATTTTTTATTTATTGTCATTTATAGCAATACTATGTTAAATATGTCATATGTATTAAAAGTGAATTATGTACACAATATATATGTATTATAACTTCTTCTTTTTTGTAAGAAATTGACACGTTGTATTATAAGTGTATTAAAATGTGTGATAAATATATTATCCATCAATAAAACTTGTATTATATGTGAATAATATTTTTTTTTTGTAATAATGTATTATAAATGTATTAACAATAATTAAGTGAAAAGAAAATATTATTGCTATAAATGGTAAATATTTTTTTTATTATAGTATATTTATGTAAGTTTCTCTTATTATATTGAGTTAATATCTCAAAAGGTCACTCAACTTTGAAAATTTATCTAGTAAAGTTATTAAACTTTATTTTGTATTAATAAAATCTCTCAACTTATGCATTTATATCAATAAAATCACTCAACTTAAACATTTATGTCAATAAAATCACTCAACCAAATTTATCATTAAAAAAATAATATTTTTTATATCTAATCACAATTAAAATAATAAATAAATAGCTTAAATTTCTACTTTATTACAAAATAAAGTATTAATAGATAATTTCATTTGATAAATTTATACTGCTCCATTTGATAAATTAATAATGCTTCATTGCAATGATGCCTACCACTTGATCTGATAGTTTAGTCAACTTCAATAATTTATCAATTTCATTTGATAAATTACTACTGCTTCATTTGACGGTATAACAACACTTGCTGTGATGGTTTAATCAATTTCTTGTTTGAGTGAATGACTTGGAGAATTTTAGGTTCAAGTTTGAATAAATTTATCTTTTATTTTTAATTTTATATTATTTTATAATGAAATACTTTCTCCGTCCCATTTTATGTGGCAATATTTGACCGGGCACAGAGTTTAAGAAATAAATGAAGACTTTGAAATGTTTACCAAATTGCCCTTTAAAAAATAGACTCACTTTTCTCTCTCCTCATAAATGTATTGGAGTATTATTTTAAGATTAAGTGGGACCAACAAGGGTAAAAGATGAATTGTACCTTTAAATACTTACCATATAAGGAAATGTGACATTCTTTTTGGGACTGACCAAAAAGGAAATGGTGCCACATAAAATGGGACGGAAGGAGTAGTACTTTTGAGTCATTTATTTAGTAGTTTAGTCATGAACGTAATATAAAAAATAATTTATTTGTGGTGTTATTTTTTTAATGATGAATATGATTGGGTGATTTTATTGATACAAAGAACTAAGTTAAGTGATTTTTTTTATACAAAATAAAATTTAATGACTTTATTAGATAAATTTCTAAAGTTGAGTGAGCTTTTGAGATATTAACTCTATTATATTATAGTATAACTTACGAGAATTCCTTACATTGGGGTTAATTACATCTTATTCCAAAAGTTGATCCAATTACAAAAATCTCTGATTTTTATTGTTCTCGGATATATTTCTTGATTTTCCGATAAATTACACATGATACATTATTTAATGGGAGGGATGTATCCGAGAGGGGAGAGATGTATGCAAGGAGGATAGGGATGTATCCGAGAGGATAGAGATGTATTTGAGAGGGAATAGAGATGTACTCGAGAGTGGATAAGGATCATTCCTAGAGGAGATTTTTGTAATTTTTAAAATGTTAAGAAATTTTATAGATTATCTTAAGTTGTGTATTTATGTAATTTAATTATATTATATATGTTTATTTTTAAAAAAAAGTTAATCATGAATATTTTAGCATTGACATTTCTATAGCTATATATATAAGAGCATGTCATTGAGGGTAAAATGGAAAGCTATAAGTCAGTCAAAGAGTTTCTAGTTTTGACTTGATACAAAGTTTAAGAAGATCAAAAAAGACTTTTGAATTTGTCTTAGATTAAAGATATGTATGAAGTACCAAAATGTCATTTAATCTTGTAGTTTAAACATGTCAGTCGAAAAGTTGAAATTAAAGAGATGCCAAAAAAAGGAAAAAGAATTATTTTTGTAATAGACGAAAAAGGAAAGTAAAACAAACAAATTAAAACACACAGAGTAATATTTTGCAAGTAATGCTACAAAGAGCAATTTCTAAAAAATTATATAAATGTTCTACTCTTTCTTGTACTTCCATCTTTTTACTATTTATATGAACATGAGTATATAAGAACCATTATGGGGCCAACATAATCTCTAGACCTCAACTTGTTTGGGACAGAAGCGTAGTTGTTGTTTGTTACAACATACTAGCGGCCGGTGAAATCACTAAAAGTGTTGGTTGCAGTAGAAGCTGATGATCCTGTAGTCATGGATGCGTCGAATGCTTTACTCTTATCCATGCTAATGATAGTAGGCCTGCTTGGTGTTCTTAATTCTGTGCTACGATCACTTAATAGCATGACAACAACTTCAGACATGCTTGGCCTAAGATTTGCCGGTGACTGTGTGCACATTAACGCGATCTCTATGACTTTCTTCACTTCTTGTTCGTTGTATTCATTGGGGTCTAATGTCTCGTCCACCAGTTTTACAGGCGTTCCAGTTTCGTGAAGCTTCCATGCCTATTTCACCATGCCACAGGTAAATGCATTTAGAATGGGGAAAGAGAAGTTGGATACTTCAACTATCCGTTTAGCTACCTAAACTATCACTCTTTTTGTATGAAAAACACATCTCGATGTTGAGTTGACCAAATATTTGTTCCCAATTGCCAACAGGCTCATGTAGGCCAACTCAATATTGAGGTATGAAACTTGCAAAAAGGTGATAGTTTAGATATGTAAATAGAAAGTCGAGGTGTGGAACTCATGAAAATGTGATTGTTTAGATTTGTTTTATCATTAACTCAAAGAAAGATGGTATATTTGAAAATAAGAATAGACCTGTTCAAGGAGATATTCAGTGACGGGCTCGATTTGCATATCGTTGCTTCTCCGTCCACTGATTATTTCAAGAACGACAACACCAAAGCTATAGACGTCAACTTTCTCTGTTAGATGTCCATGAATTGCATATTCTGGTGCAGTATATCCCCTGTGTCAATTATATCAAATTGAGTTCTTCACATTTTTTGCATAATGCCTTTACTTATATCAGGAAACTCGAGAAGTTCGACTTACAAGGTACCAGCAAACTTAGTGCTAACATGACTTTGATCCTCGGGTAAAAGTCTTACAAGACCAAAATCAGCAATCTTTGGCTGGAACTCGTCGTCTAGTAGAATGTTGCTGGATTTTATATCTCGATGGATGATGCAGACGTGGAATTGCTCGTGCAAGTATGCAAGGCCACGAGCTGTGCCAAAGATTATATCGAATCTTTGCTTCCAGTTGAGCATCCCTCGTCGGTCGCCTGCAAAACCATGAGAGGTAAAATGAGTTTAAGACTTTTCCTTGATTTAACTCAGAGAAAATAGTAAGCCGGATAGACAAAAATATCAACCATATAAGTATCTTTCGAGGCTGCCATTTGCCATGTATTCGTAAACAAGTAGTAGGTCTGATGCTTTGTTAGAACATCCCAAGAGACGGATGAGATTGCGATGATGGACATTACTGATAAGACGAACTTCAGTCTCAAAATCTGCTTTCGCTCTGCTTGACATGATTGCTAGTTTTTTAACAGCTACTACATTTCCATTTTTCAAAGTTCCCTGTTCAATAACATTAGAGTCACCAAATGAATAATACATCGAAAATCGAAGATAATCTAGTCCATATGACTAAAATTAGGATCTTCAACTGTTTTCGTGTTACATACCTTGTATACATCACCAAAACCGCCTTCACCAAGTTTATTACTTTCGTTGAAATCTTTGGTAGCAATTTTTAGGTCCTTGAAGCTGTAGCTCACCGGGCCTCGCAGCTCAGTTGCTCCCAGTATATTACCTGAATATGAACTACTATATCAGTTAACAACATGAATAAACGGAAGGACGAAACAGAACTAAAGAAGATTCAGAAATGATCATCCGAATTTGACCTCTCTCAGCTGTCTTTGGCTTTCTTGATAGTCGATACCATAGGAAAACAGCCAATACAATCAAAAGAAGTCCTACACCTCCAACAACACCCCCAATAATGGCGGTTTTCTTTTTGTTTGAACTTCCTGCATAGAGCACCACGATCAATTATAAACTCGTCCTAAAACGAGCAAATACTAGTAAGAGTTGAGAAATAAGAGGCTCATTTCCTACCTCCTCCGCCAAGAAATGGTGTGATATCAGTTGTCGTGTTATCAGCAAAAAAAGCTCTATCCGAGAACCTCATAAAACACGCTGCATCAACAGCCCTTCCTTCTGCATATCTAGGTAAACAGCCTTCTATGTTCTTATATGCCACTGTCAAACAATCTTGACAGCCACTTTCTGTTATGCTTTCAGCACACTGTGCTACTCCGTAGACAGTAACACCGGATGCTTCCCTCTTTGTAGCTGCAAAGAAGTCACTAATTCTTGGAGTTGCTGTACTAAGATCATTCAAGAGCTGTAGTGCCACGGGGCTTAAAGCATTTGGTTGAGAAGATGTTCGGTTCCCACAGATCTCAGCATTTCCAGGTAGTGTAGTGTCTTGGTAGAAGTTGTTGCTCTCGTACCTTTTAAAAGGGGCATCGATAGAGCAACGAGTTAATGATTTAGAAGGTGGTCTACATCTATGTTGCTCGGATCCTCCAAAACTGAGTAACTTTTGAATGATCCAACACACTAGACAACATTTTTCAAGGATCCGAGCAACATAGGTTTATGGTAAAGTTCTACTTTTCACAGTGTTGAGTTTTAACGATCTTCTTTGAATCGAAGATTGCCACAACCAGATACACATGATCTCTCATCAAACAAGATGGTTTACTTGGAATTACGATTTATGATTCTTCAAAGAAATGAAACTATTAAGCAAAACTTAACAACTCTGATGTGAAGATACTAAGAGCAATTGCATAAAGATTTCTGAATAAGATGTTGGACCAAACTTAAGGGAACCGAAAATAGAATAGCTTTAATCGCGTATTCACTGTCCTTAAGGAACTTATTCCCCGTTATGTTGTTTCTTGGTATATGGAAGAAGTAATTCCTTCATAGGATTGACATAGTCAAACGAATACATAAATTTCCTCAAAAAAAAAACACAAAATGAGTATTTCAAAGAATTGAGCTGAGAAGAACAACACCACTAACTCTTCTCAATTTACGTTGTTCAGACTCTTTAAAAATATCAACTATTCTAAAGTAGTGCATTCTGAGAGGATCCGGCAAAAACATAACATAATTGAGTCTATATTACAAAAAGAAACTTATATAGTCGACTCCAACTTGTTTTCAGGTGAATTAAACTCACCTGAGGAAGCAACCATCATAAGTAACACGAGCACCATTCGCGCCAGAGCAAGTTCTGATGAGAGAAACAGCAGAATCATAACAGGACACACAATCAGCTCTTGACAAATACTTTCTGCATTCAATCATAGCATAAACAGCCTGTTGTGTCGTGGCGAATCGCTTGTCTTGATTAGACAATTGATTCCTTAGATCAACAAAACTAGCATTAAGCCTTCTGAAGAAATCAGGTAAATTTGTTGCATTGTATTGACTGCATCCTTTGCCTAACAAGTTTGTTTGTGGCTGCGAAAAAACCGGATTCTGCATCAATACAAAACCGATAATCACTACCATCAATCGCCACCACCAGACATAGCTAGCCATGTCTTAGAGTTATTTGATACAATGAATGGAAATAAGATTAGGTGCTTGAAGATGAAAGGTTAGTTTTCTTTTATATATATATACATGCATACACAGCAGAAATAGTCAACAATATGTACTAACTCCATTCGAGATTCAAATTTCTAAACTTTAACCGTGAATTCAGACATAGAAATTTTAATTTATATTTGAAAACTAAGTAAAAATTATCATAAATTACAATAATCAACAACTTACGATATTTAAAATATATATGAAAAAAATTTGATTACTCTCGAAATTGTAAGTGTGTCGCATAAATTAGGACGGAGAAAGTATTATGACAACATTAATGCATGGTCAACGTTTTGATTATCTGTTGGAAATGAGCTAGAAGATTAGACTAGCATATTTTCTGTTTTATTCTTATGGATGTGATAAGAGCTTTTAACAAGAATGGTCCCTGAAATTTGAGAGTAGGTCCATTTTAGTCTCTATTGTTTTATATTGAGCATATATGGTTCTTTAAGTTTGCAAATGTTAAGCACTTTTAGTCCATCTAACAGAACATCTAGGCGGGTAATGGAAATTTGAAGCTAACGAAAGTTTCAGGTGACTAGAGTAAAATATTATCCAGATACAGATTTTTTCCCCATCAATTTCAGGACGAATGATAGAAAGATTGACAAATTCGAATAAAAGAATTACTATTAAAAGATCAACCAATACTCAAAACAAATCGTGATTGGGAAAAATAAAAATATGGAAGTAGACTCTATTTGTAGTCGTTATGTATAAACACGTGACAATTGTTTCGTCAGTTGGATCAAAAGTGCTCAATCTTTATAATGATAACCACTTATTGCCCCAAACTTTGGACCACTACTACTAAAATAGGGACAAAGATTGACTTATCCCAAACTTAAGGGACCATTGATGCAATGATAACAACTCATTGCCTCAAACTTTGGACCACTACTACTATAATAATAGGGACAAATATAAACTTATCCCAAACTTAAGGGACCATTGATGCAACAATAACCACTCATTGCCTCAAACTTTTTTTTTAATAATACTATATGTTATATGATAGATGTATATTCTGTTGGCTTTTTTTGGAGGCTTCCTAATATTCTATGGATGCTATTGGCAATTTACAAAAAAGAATTTGATGTGAAAATGAAAGAAATAGCCGCCGATTAATGAATTAAGAATTAAAAACAAAAGCCAATTTATATTGTGTAAATGGAAACTTAGCTTCCCATGTTTGACTAGCTCAAGATTTAATTGATTAAAAAATTCTAATAACTTTTGTTTGTCAAATGATGAAGTAGGCTTCAAATGTCAAATCTACAATAAATAAAAATAATAATTAGTGATATTTATAAGGTGGGACGGAACTAGAGTGGCAGAAAGAGATTTATCGAAAAAAAATTATCAAAAAATTGTATTATGAGTATATATTGATGAAAATTTTGTCTTTGTCACTGTTTATGTATTATCTACCGTGACAATGTTCAAGTCATAAACTGTTGTAAAGTTTGAATCTTGACTAGTGAGTCATGGTCAAGCTCTTTGTTTTTATTTGAATCAATTCTTAGTAAGAAATTGGAACAGTCTTCGATTTTAAAAAAGGCCAAATTTTTATATTTTATGAAATCGAAAAAATAATAAAAATGTGTTGAAATGCTACTTTTGAACATTTTTTATCATCGTTTAAATTTTTTGATATATCATTAAAATTATACTTAGTAGCATTAATCACAAATAGACATCTAACTAGATTATTACAGTATTTTTTTCGGTGAATGAGCAATTGATGATTATAATAATATACTAGTTTCACGGCAAGTGTGTTGCACGTGTGTATTGTATATATAGTATACAATGTTGTAAAATATAATTAATATTACTAAATTAAAGCTTTTTAGTAAATAATTATAATTGAAAGAACATAGGACAAGTGTTTTTAAGTAATTAATACAAATTGTTATAGAGTTACTTGTTTTTTGAAATCAAAATGACCAGATATCATTGAAGCATTTCAAAATACATTCAAAGTTTAAATGTGGGGAGAAAATGACATTTCTTTAGTAGTATTTTTACTTCACTCAATTTTGTAAGCAAATCTAACCAACAAAATTTTAAAAAAAATAATAATACAAAAAATGTCACCAATAGCCTTTCCTCACGAGGTTATGAACATAAATGATGGACACCATTTAAGTACAATTTTTCTCTTAAATATCCATACTTGAAATGTAGTATGTGCATGACACTAATAAGGATTACCATAAATATTTCAATATTTTATCTTTATATGCAATCTATCTTTTACAAAATATTATTACTCAATTAATACTTGAGTAAGAGTAAGAGTCTAGGGTTGTTCATGGTTATGGTTAAATAACCAAACCGAACCGCAATCCGAATCAAACCGATTAAAAAAACCGATATTTGGTTGGATTTGGTTTTTGAATTTTGAAAACCGATACTATTTGGTTTGGTTTTGGTTTTACAAAAGAATATCCGAAAAAATAATCAAACCGAACCGTTAAATTATATATATAAATTTTATAATTATTTATATATTATTCATAAATAAAATATAAATATTTTATTAAATTTTAATTAACTTAAGTCTTTAACTTTATTATTTTATTAAGCCCAACACTTAAATTTCAGCCCAAGTATTAAAATCCTAATTCTAACTCAACCAAAAATTTATTATTTAAGTGATTTTTACATTTGGAGCACTGGTTTTTTTTTTTTTT
>JAJOOO010019890.1:0-12025 GCA_029582685.1 Solanum piurae
AAGTATGATTATGCATGTGAATTACACTTATGACTTCTTAATGGGTTTGCTTAGTATATGTGGGGGTATGGGACTCCATGTGTACATTGCACAAGTAAGCTTGTGAAGGGGTTGTGAGGGTGGTTTACTTATGATATGAACTAAATGGGATATGACTCATGATGTAGTAAATGAATGAGTCCTTATATGATGTTATGAAGTATGTTGGTCTTATGTCTAATGTTAAATGAAGATGTTATGACTTGTTGAATATGATGTGCCTAGTCTATGGTGGCTTCCTAGGAACACTTGGTGTGAGTGGTATTATGGGATGTTACTTGCTCATTGCACTAGTGTGACTTGGGGGTTGTCTTAGGTGATGGTTCCTATGTGAAGACTATGGTTTATGGTGTGCTTATGACTCTATGAATATATGTGAATGTATTGATGAAGGTTATATGTAAGTTCACCTTTGGTAACCTTAAGGTGATATATCGCACCAAGTATTCCCTAAGGGTTACTTGAGGAAAGGAGTTAAGATAAAGAGAAAGGTAATGTATTGTATGCATTGAATGTGCCTTAAAAGTTATAAGTGGCTTTATGTGCTATTATGAATGGTCTCCATGTGTATGATGATGTATGTGGTTTATATTGTGCCTAATGTTTTAAAGGTTCATGAAGTTTCTCTAAAAAGGCATGATGCATGGTTTCCAATTAAATGTCCTTTTAAAAGCATATTTTTGCATGGTTATCATACTTAGTGCATTCTTGTACTAACACCATTCTTCTTCATCTTTTTACACAAAGTGTAGGTGGTAGTGGCTAAAGGACTTTCCTAGAAGTGATGAGCTTGGCTTACTATTCCCAAGTTCGGGTGTGTCCTTAAAGATTCAAGGACCTTTATGTTAAAGAGTTTCTTTAAGTTCAAAGTACTAGATAGTAGTTTCTTTGTATTGTAAGGGTTGTATCCCTATTATGTTGTAGTCGTGTTTTAAGATGGCTACCTAGAGACGTAGTGTTCCGATTTTGTATTAAAGGTTTAAATTAGATGACTTCTAAGTCTTGTGTTATATTATGAAAAGTTTTAAATTTTCCGCTATTTTTCTATGATAATGCAATGACGAATGCTAAGGGCTTGTATAAGACCTCCGAGAGGTCGAATATGCGGATAATGACTAGGGGGTGCTCTCGGGTCATTACACTTAGGACACGACCCAAACCTTGGTTGGGTTACTATACTATTGCACGATTTGTAGACACTTGTATTGGAAGTTGTGTCATTGATTACGAATACGCAAAACATCCACTACACCATTTTAGGTCTTTAGCCACACCAAAAAAGTGTAGCCTAAACTATCAAAAAGTGTTGCTTTGACCAAAGGCCACACTTTTAGACCTTAGGCAACACTTTTCAGGGGTGGCCTAAACTAGCGTAACCTTTGATCTAAGGCCACACTTTTCAAGTGTTGCTTTAGTTGCTACGCTTCAAAAGTGTGGCTTTTATGCTACAAAGGCTACGCTTGTAGGGCCTCATATGGCAACGTTTTTATGACGTCAAATAACATTTTTCAAGTGTGGCCATTACAATCATAGGCTACACTTGAAAAACGTAGCATTTGGTACCTCCTCTAAAGCAACATTTGTAAAGTGTTGTGTTGGATAATTTTCATGCCACAATTTGAAATGAATAAGCAACACTAATAACGTTCTATGGCCACAATTAAAAAGTGTGGCAATGTTATATAAGCTATAAATAATATTTAAAAATATTTATATGCTACAATTTAATTTTTTATATATCTGACTATAATATTATACATTACCATGCGATTTAGATGATTTCAAGCACAAAATTAACTAATAACTAACTCAAAAATAATAATCCAAATATACAGATTTTGCAATGAATATAAAAAATCAACTTGTCATATATTACAAATACTAGAAAAACAATATTTCAAAATGTGTACTTGCAATGAATTTCACGAAACCAAAAATAAATTTAATCACAATTGTTCAAGAAGTCTTCATCATAGTCACATAGCTCTTCATATATCTTAGCTCCTAGCTTCTTGCATTCTCCAAATCCTTGGGATATTATACCATACGTAAGATGAGAGAACACTCCAGGTAATGTTAACTAAAATAATAGTTACAAAAACAGAAAGGAAATGGGAAAATTAACTTCAGTAAATTATATCTCAGAGAGGTTAAAGGATCAAATTATCTGAGTGCTCCATAGGAAGTGAACAACAAATTTTCAATATCTTGATGTCAAAGTGAAACAATAGACTTAAACTCTAATTCATCGCCAACAATCGATTCCTATCCCTTGATGTCAAAGGGTGAGTTTTGGCAGCAATTACCACCAATCCAGTCAATCCAGAAAGATGTCCATTGGAATTGTAATAGATTCAGTTTCAAAATGCAGAACTCAAAAAGTAAAGTAAGTTGAAGCTTAGACTCACTTGGCAGCAGTTAAAACTTTTAGCAAAGAGATATCTGTTGATAATGGGACAACAATGGCTCAGAAAACATCAAACGAGGGGAATTCTACGAATGACAGAAACAAGAATGAATTAGAAAGAAGTTATGCTATCAGAAATCAAAGAGATCCCACAGAGAAGCAGACATCTCCTTGGATATCCACTAAATCCCTCCACCATGAACAAACTTCAGAGGCAGATACTCAAGTAGAGAAACCTTCAATTGCACAGGGTGTAGTTGAGATGTGCAACACATCACATAGAGTGGATGTAGGACCAACAGTGTGTTCCTTAAGGTCTTTCTTAACCTAGACAAGGACTTTGCAGTTTGAAAAATCCAAGCAGGTAAAGGAGGATGCTTCTAAAGAGAAAAGGGGGAAATATGCAAAGTCATGAGTATGCTATTAGGAGACCAACTACTCGTTCTTTAGCTCGAACAATGAAATGAATGATGAAGACAGAAGCAATAATTGTAAAAGAGTACCAATTCCTGAGAAATTTGTATATCCTGGTGATGGCTCTACTTTATTTCAGGAGAAAAATGACGAGATGGTACAACCAGATGCTGGTAACCTAGAATCCCCTGTTGTGGAAATGACTAAGCAGCTGAAAAATCTACAAGAACATATAGATAAGAAAGGAAACTCAACAGAAAAATTCAAGAAGAAAGCATTGGACTCGGAGTCTGACAACCAAAGCCCAGATTTTGCTTTAAAAACACCTGGCAGAAAATCTTTTCTATGATTTGCACCAAGAAGCAATCTGGGGCAACTTAAGATCAGAGAGCCATAACTAAAGTATCATGTTTGTGATGGGAGTATCAACATATTCTTTTATAAAAGACAGAAGTATCGAGATATGGTTCAATACGTTATTAAGTTCACATGAAAGATACCAAAAACTAACGAACCTGTCAGAATCAGCTGCTAGCATCTTGTAGGAATTCAACATCCGTTCTGACTTTTTTCGTTCAAGACGTCAATCATAGATAGACTCATCAGCATACCAAAACAAAACATCAATCTTCCTAAGCCAGTATCTTGGCGGTGGTTTATCCAAGTCCGCCCATTCATAATCTCCACCAGGATTGCAGAAACAATGGATAAAGTTGCATGCCGTTCCACGGGAGCATGACTGTCAACACATGTGTGTAATTCATGTTTAAAGATAGGAAGTACAGAAGATCTGAATATCAGAATCAGGTAAACAGTAAAGATGTTTGTTAACTAATTTACTCCCTACAAGTACTACTAACAAAAAACAGAGAGTAACAAAGTAATTAACACAAAATTAATATTTATAATCCAATCATTTCATGTGTAATTATTTAGCTATTTAAAGTCGCAATGTAAGGTACATGGCCAAATAATTACAGAGTAGTTTCCATTACAGAGTAACAAGTGGTATCAATTATACTTTAATTCATGCTGATCAACTACTTCTTCAGAAAATGGCTACACAAACATACTTTTTTTTTACCTATGTAACTAACTCAAATACAATTACAAGGTGGCCGTCAACTAGTTTTGATAGAGTACTAGTAATACTAGTTCTTTTTCTTAGCTATCTTAAGAAAAAAAGGCAGAATATGTATGTTCCGAGTGCTAGATCCTTGAGTATGTATGATCCTCGTCTAATCCCTCCCTCAATAAGAACTGGAACTTTACCTTGAAATACATGGACCACCTAATTTAGGAGATTTCAAGTTAATAGTTTTCAATTTTTTAAGATTCAAAACAACACATTTCAGCTTTCAATTGAAAAGAATTTCAAAACGAGCTAATAAAATAAAACATATACATGATAGCATACAACAAGGAATTTCTTGAAGTTTGAATTAATTGATGTAGCAAACCAAAGCACTGTTCTGCTTTCTTTAGTACTGCAGTTAGTATTTCCTCAGCATTGTCAAAATTCCTACAGCCACTAGTAAAGTCTGTGCATGAGGGAAGATATTGTAATATATATGTTTATACAAGGGAAATCCAAACATTTAAAGGAATTCTTACCCAAAATGAGCATCAAGTTGTCCTAGAGCATAAGTAGCTCCTAACAAAGTCTCCTCCAAATTCATGTTACAAGCTGACACGTACTGTGAGTCAGTAATATCTTTACATTCTGATACATACACCATTGCCCTTTGATATACTCCCTCGCCATTTGGAAATTCCGCTTACAATGCAGGAATTCACCAAAAAGATAGTGCAACATTGCCTATACATCACGATATCGATATTTTGTAAAACTCTGTCATCCGTGATGTCTCACAAGGCAAATTCGTACCAAAGAAACATACATCACGACAAATAAAAAAATGATGGATGTAATACTACTACAATCTAGAATCCCAAAAATCAACAACACAAGAAAATCAAAATCCACCCCACGCAACAAACCCAGATGTAAGAAATTCAGACTTTTAAAGGTAGAAATTTCTACCTGATAAACTCTATTCCAATAAAACCCTTTTGATATGAGAAAGCTTTAGCACATCATCTTCATTGTTCTGTCCCTGGTGAACAACGACAAAATCATAAGGGATTTCATTATTTCAAAATGGAATTTTCGTATCTCAATAGTTAGTGAAAAATCAGAGAAGTATTTTGAAATCGTTCTTCAACTTGTTTTGTGAAAAATTATTACTCTGTGTGTTGATTGAACATATACCTGGGCGAAAATCCATAGTTAAAAAGCCTTGCAAAATTTCTGATTTAGGGCAAAGAAAATCTCTTTTGAGAGACTTGGAGAGTTATTTTTTGTTGTTTATAAATTTCCTTTTTGGCCAAATAAAAATGGGAGGGAGTTAAATTTGTTGGAGGGAAAATAAGATTTTAGTGAAAATTTTAAGGCCACACTTGGTAAGTGTTGTTTTTATAATTATAAAAATAGCACACTTTAAAAGTGTAGTCATATATATAAATAAGTGTGGCCAATTATATCATGATAAGACAACACTTATAAAGTGTAGCCTATACTAGTAAAAAACACATTTTACAAGCGTTGCTAATATTACCATGGTCAAAAACTAAAAATTAAGGCTACACTTTTGAAGTGTAGCATTAAAAGATTTAGGCAACACTTTACAAGTGTTACTTTGATTAAGTGTGGCTTTAGGGCAAAAATGGTGTAGTGTATGGAATAAACATGAAAGAGTCCTCACATAGTAATGGTTCTTGGGTTGAAGGACTTCTCCTAACTAACTGAACCTAAGGCTAGAAATATTTTATACCTAGGTTATGGATGGTGATAGTTACTCACACATGGTCTAAAAGAGGTACTAGCATGGATTGGTGGTCAAGAAGACCTTTCTATAAACTTGAGTCAAAGTAGAGACTTAATGATTATCTTGTGGGATTTACGCCTAGCATCGAGTGGATATTGAAATGAGATGGAAGCTCCCACCTAGTTGAGTTTGGTATTTCATGGAACTTCCCACTTAGTTAGATTGGGCTTCCTACATGTGATATCTCACCTAGAAGAGTATGGATTTCCCCAAGTGTGTCTCCTGAGATGGAAGCCTCACCTAGTTGAGTTTGGGTTTCTATTAGCAATCTTCGTATCCCATAACTACAGGCCCTGTAGAAAAGTTAGCTAGTAGATCCGAGTAAGCTAACAAACCGATCCTACCTTAGGCAAGTTGCCCAACCCTTGATGGTGTGTGTAACACCATGAGATCTCATATGATAGATCATATGTTCTCATGCCAGTTAAGGTAATATCCCAATTACACAAGATTGGTAATGAACTAAGATTGTGCTCAATGTAGCATCTCCTAGAGTTCAAACCTAATGGGCTAAGATTATGCATAATGTAGCATCTCCTAGAGTCCAATGCAAGTAATGGTCTAAGACTATACTTGAAGGAGCATCTCCTAGAGATCAAACTAAATGAACTAAGAGTATGCTTTAAGTAGTATCTCATAGAGCTCAAACATGATGAACTATGAGTTACCTAGTGTAGTATCTCCTAGGGTTCAACCTTAATGAACTAAGATGTATTTAATATAGTATATCCTGGGATTCTGAGTAATTAGGGACTAAGAGAAGTTAATTAAGGACCTCATAATGTTCAAGAGTATAAATGGACTTAGATATGCTTGAGTAGTGCCTCCTAGAGTCCATAATGATAATAAACCGAGACATGCTAAAAGAAGTATCTCATAGGGTCCAACTTTATAATGAACTAAGATTATACTTTAAGTAGTATCTCCAAGAGTTCAAGTCTAATGAACTTAGATTATGCTTTGAGTAACATTTCCAAGACTTTCAACATGATGAACTAAGATGTAGCTAGTATAGTATATCTTCGGGTTCAAATCAAGAAGTGACTAAGATAGACTTAGTAAAGTGTCGCCTAGAGTCCCCATGCTTTAAAAAGAGGGCTAGTCCCTAATTAAGGAACATGAGTATGATGACCTAAAGAAGTACTTATTATGAGTAGTAGTATGGGATGATTCTCATGCCTTGCCCAAGTATGACTTAAAGATTACCTTATGAGTGTTGTCTTACATGAGTTATGCTTAGATAGGATTGTGCTATAGTTGTCTTCCTTGACGTGATATGATTGACTAAGGTGATAGTTCCCTTGTCTATATGAAGTAAGCTAATAATGACACCAAAGTAAGGTAACTATGCCTATGATAACTTGGAGACAATTATACTTATATGATTATGACTTATCTCCTATGCTCATTTTAACTATGCCTTATGTTGACTTATATTTATATGATTCTTGTGTCGTAGATTATGCTATGACTATGTTATTATCTCTTATGCTTATGTCTTATGTTGACTAACCAATTGAGATGGTCTTATGATGTTGTGCTATCTTTCATACTTGGTAAATTTTGTACTAACGCATATTGCCTACACTATAATCAAATGTAAGATTTTGGAGATTGAGTTGCTTTGGAGGCTAGGTTCGTAAGGTGCAAGGAGAGTTGAAGATTTGGTGAGTCCTCATAGCTTCGAGGACAAACCCATTGTTCCTTTATGTCATTTCTTTATGTTTTAGACTTTGTACGGATTGAATCCCAAAACTTTTTTTCATTAGTCTGATAGTGGTTTGAGACAAAGAGTATAGAAAGACTTTCGCTTTCTTTATGAAAAATGACTTTGATTGTAAAAGTTTTAATTTTCCTGTATTTTACTTCTATTACCTATGTTATGATGCTAAGGTATTGTATGAGACCCCTTTGGCGTCAAGTACGCCATGTTATTTCTAGGGGGTATCCTGGGTCATGACAAACTTAGTAATCGGAGCACAAGGTTTAGAATGGTTCTAGGATTGTCTCAAACCACGTCTAGTAGAGTCTTGTTAATAACCTGAAGTGCGCCACATTTATGAATAAGAGGCTATTGGATGCTTAGTAAATCTCATTTCTTCATTTTCTAAGTCGTGCCATAGAATTTGGCTTTAGTAGGCCCTTTTTCTAATATGTGCCCTGTGGTTTCTCAGGGTATGGCTAATACTAGGGCTAATGCTAGGAGAAATGGGGAAGGTGACAAGGAGCAAGAGGTTCCTCTCCAAGTTCCACCACAAGCTCCTCCTCAAGTTCCTACTGATGAAGGGGCAATGACAAATTTTGCAATAAGAGCGGATCTTCGAACATTGACTCAACTCATGACGGTTCAAACACAAGTCGTGACAACTCAAGCCCATGCCATGACGGCACTAGCTAATAGGGAAGTTGGGCCCATGTGAGCACCACGGCTTTAAGGTTGACAGACTTCACAAGAATGAGACCTCCTATATACTTTGGTTCCAAAGTGAATGAAGATCCACAAGAGTTTGTGGAAGAGGTCTACAAGATAGTTGATGCTATGGGGGTGACTTCTATTTAAAATTCCCAACTAGCAGCATATCAATAGAAGGATGTGTCCCGAGTATGGTATACTCAATGGAAGGATAATAAGGCTATAAGAGCGGGTCCCATAGGTTGGGAAGTATTCAAGAAAGCTTCCTTGGTAGGTTTTTTTCCCCGTGAGAAGAGGGAAGCGAAAGTTGTGGAGTTTATGAACCTTCGTCAAGGAGGTATGAGTGTCCAAGAATACTTCTTGAAATTCACTAAGTTGTCCAAGTATGCCCCGTCTTTGGTGTCTAATCCTAGGGATGAGATAAGTCGATTCGTGATGGGTGTGTTTGACCTAATTGAGGAAGAATGTCATGCGGAAATGCTCCATGATAATATGGATATCTCATGCCAAATGGTGTTTGCTCAACAAGTTGAGGACATAAAACTCAGGAAGAAGAATAGGGAAGTGAAGAGACCTAGAACCGATGAGGGGGATTTCTCCAACGCTATATCTGATGGATATGGTCAACCTAGTACCCAACAAAACTTTCCAACCAAAAGATGGTGTCTAAGCCGAAGCCTTTAATAGGGAGTAATAGTGAATCTGTGTTGCTTAAGCCTACTTGCTCCAAGTGTGCGAGAAAGCATTAGGGTGAGTGTCTAGCCAGAAAGGAGGGGTTCTATGTTTGTGGTAACGAGAGTCACAAGAAGAGAGATTGTCCAATCCATATGGCTAAAGAGAGGGAGGCCAAGTCCAACGCTCCCAAGTAATCATAGGTTTTATGCTCTCCAATCTACAGAAGATCAAGAGTGATCTCCTCATGTCCCTTCCAGTATGTGCTTTATGCTTTAGTAAATTTCTGGATTTCTTGTCTTTTGTGACTTGTTAAGTTAGGCTTTGAAGTTGTTTTTAGTATGCCTGATGTTTAGAAAAGTTTGTATAGGTTTATTCCCAAGGGAGAGATAGTGTGCCTATTTAGTAAGGATATTGTGTATTTATCTGTTGCCATGATTTCCTTATATGCATGTTCATGAAAATGCTTAGGTCTTGTTAGAAATTACTTATATGCATTGTTTTCCTCATGTTTTAGTGCATTTGAGTAGATTTTTAGATAGACTTCATGAGTTGAGTTATGAGCATGCCTTAGTTTGGAGTTGAAAGATTTCCTCCTTGAATAAATGATTTTTGAGAGTAAATTGCATTTAGTCTCCGTGAGGGAGTAATGAGCATGTTTTAGTGAGGATATGTGAGTTCCTCCTTAAAAATGAGTAAAATATAGAATTTCATGCATTTTGGGTTGGTAGATGTAGTACCTACTCCCTTGTGCTGCATTGAATGATTTGGTTTTGAATTGAAGTTTTCTTGCTTGATTGTGTGCATTTAGATGTAGTGCATGCATAATGGGCTTCTAAGTTAGAGTTGTGACTTTAATAAGTACTTAGAGTCCTCATTCGAGGACGAATGATCCCAAGGGGGAGATATTGTAACACCCCGGAAACTAGTAAGTTGAACTAGAGAGTTTTAGGGCTTTTCGTAAGAGTTTTGGAGTGTTGTATGAGGATTAAAATCAAAATAAATGATTCACGTACTTAGAAGGGAGGTTTTAGGGGCTATACGTCAAGGTACGACCCCCCAAGGACCACCCAAGGGGTCCTTGAGGGGGACCCCAAAAACAGTCCCTAAAGTTGCTTTTTTTGGTGACCTACGGTTGCAACCTACTGGCCGTAGGTTGGCCCACTCCCTGTAGGTGGGGAGTCATGGGTAAAGGCCTTCACAGGCATGCAACCTTAAGCCTAAGAACACACCCACGAAGGGTGAAGTATGGCCCGTCAACCCACCTACGGCTTGTAGGTGGGGATGAGTAGGTCAACACAGCTTTTTAGTTTAAGTTAATTGTTAGGTGTTTAGGGGTGCAGGTAGTAATTAATTAGGGGTTAAGGTAGGTCGGTTGGTTAGTTAATTATCCACCTATATAACCCTAATATAACCCTAAACTAATTCATTTTAACTCACTCATCAAGGAACCCCAAAATACTGTCCAAAAATCCTCTCTTTAGAAGTGAAGATGAAGAACAAGAAGAAGAAGAGAAGAGAAGAGGGCAGAAACCTAAGTAGAGATTTCCCCATTGATTCAAGATTTATTAAGGTATGTTTAGATTATTCATCTATGGGTTTTTAATCCCATAGAGCCCTCTTATTTTTTCCCCAATTGAGAAGTCAAAAGCCCAATTCTGGCTAGGGTTGTGCTTGCATTGTGGTTATTGTATGATTCCAATCTAGTGGAAAATACCCAATTATGATTGATTTAGCTTTTGTTAATGATATTATGATGTATTCATGTGATATATATGGTAAACCCTAGTCTTATTTGATGAATGTTATATTTGTGGGTTTATACCATTACAAGTGAATTTGAAGGTTCATGAGTAATCTTCCTAAATCAATGTCATGAGTAGTAATTGATCAAGATTAGGAATACCTAGACATAAATTGAACTAGAATCTATACTACATGATTGATCTTGACTTGTAAAGTTGAAATTGAACCTTTACATTGAATTGTAACTATAATCACCTAGTATCAAAGAATGTGGTTGAATGTCTTGTAATCTAGGTTCATAACATCCTTCTATGATGTAGAGCCATTGAGAATGAGGGCTTAAAGTCATGAATGTTGAGGACTAGGGCTCTAGAGTGAAGCTAACATGATTAACTATTAGATCCTAAGTCTTTGAGAGTAAAATCTACATGTGAACCCAAGGCCAATGAATAGGATTGTGTTGAGAAACCTTTACCTACTTAATTCACCTTATGAATCATAGATGGTAGGAAGTGATATAATAACTTGGGTCATGATGATATACTTGTCTAATGAAGAATTATAGACATGCTACTAAGTATGAATATGGAATTAACATGAAAGAGTCCTCACATAGTAATGGTTCTTGGGTTGAAGGACTTCTCCTAACTAACTGAACCTAAGGCTATAAAGATTTTATACCTAGGTCATGGACGGTGATAGTTGCTCACACATGGTCTTAAAGAGGTATTAGCATGGATTGGTGGTCAAGAAGACCTTTCTATAAACTTGAGTCAAAGTAGAGACTTAATGATTTTCTTGTGGGATTTATGCCTAGCATCGAGTGGATATTGAAATGAGATGGAAGTTCCCACCTAGTTGAATTTGGTGTTTCATGGAGGTTCCCACTTAGTTAGTTTGGTCTTCCTACATGGGATATCTCACCTAGAAAAGTATGGATTTCCCCAAGTGTGTCTCATGAGATGGAAGCCTCACCTAGTTGAGTTTGGGTTTCTAGTAGAAATCTTCGTATCCCATAACTACATGCCCCGTAGGAAAGTTAGCTAGTCGATCCGACTAAGCTAACAAACCGATCCTACCTTAGGCAAGTGGACCAACCCTTGATGGTGTGGTTAACACCATGAGAGATCATCTAGATAGATCATATGTTCTCATGCCAGTTAAGGCAATATCCCAATTAAACAAGATTGGTAATGAATTAAGATTGTGCTCAATGTAGCATTTCCTAGAGTTCAAACATCATGGGCTAAGATTATGGATAATGTAGAATCTCCTAGAGTCCAATGCAGGTAATGGTCTAAGACTATGCTTGAAGGACCATCTCCTAGAGATCAAACTAAATGAACTAAGAGTATGCTTTAAATAGTATCTCATAGAGTTCAAACATGATGAACTAAGATTTACCTAGTGTAGTATCTCCTACGGTTCAACCTTAATGAACTAAGA
>JAJOOO010019891.1:0-25342 GCA_029582685.1 Solanum piurae
TTAATAATTTATGATATTTTATTTATATATTACTATTCTTTTTATCAAACATGCATTTCACAATGTTCGTAGAAACTTCATACTTTTAGTTGTTACGATCAATTCAATTGAAATATATTAATTTGAAAAAATATAAATCAATTATTTTTTCATAATATTAGTTACAATAGATATGTTTATTAATTAATATATTTTCAAAAAATAATATATATCTTAAATATTTAATTTAATGTCATTTATAAAATTTCTTATTTGTCTAGTATAAATTTTGAATGATTAATTTTTATTTTTAAAATTTATTATAGTATTATGATTGCAATTGTGCATCCAAACAGAACATGTGTAATTACACTGTGGCATCCAAACAGAACATGTGTAATTACACTGTGGCAACCAAACAAGTCAGTGTAATTACTAGACTGTGTAATTACTAGGCTGGTAATTACTACTCTAGTAATTACACCAATTCTAATTACCTGGTGGCGGCTTTCCAAATAGACCCTTAGTGATGAAGGCTTTTGACGTTGGAGCTCATATTTACTTGAAGAAACCACTTGACAAGAATATTGTGAATTATTTGTGGCAATTTGTACTAAGGAGAAGTATCAAAAAGGAAAAGGCTAGAAAAAGATTAGAAGAAAATGGGAATCAATGAATTTTAATGGTATTGGTAACAATAATGTTATTGGAGATAATGAAGAACAAGCTGGAGAGAAAAATAATATGCCTAATACCAATGAACAAAGCAACAATATTGATGAGCCTGAGAATGATATTGTATCGAATGAAAAATATAAGCTGAGGGAAGGCAAAAAGTCAGAATCGTGCTATTAATAGGACCGTTAGGTGAAAGAACTGCATAAATTGGACTGAGGATCTTCATGCCAAATTCATGAAAATTGTGGAACACCTTGATGAAGGAAGTAAGTCTACTTCACAATTATTTAAATTCCTTTACAATTCATTTTATGGAGCTTTGTGAAAAATGAGGATTCCTACTTGTATAGCTAACATCAACTTGATTGGAATTAAGGCGTAATGATTGTTGTATGTAATTGCATGTATCTCATCTTAATCTATATTACAAGTAATTTATATTGTTACGAAATTAACTTGCAGGATGTTCGCCGAAAAGAATTCTTCAATTGATGAATGTACCTAGTCTTTCAAAAAATCATATCGCAAGCCATTTACAAGTACTTTTCTAAAAAAAAATCAAGTGGTAAATTATATATCATGTGTGCATATTAATTTGATACAAGTGAAGTCATTTTCTTGTTACTATAAAATGTTTTCTTTGGAATATATTTCCTTCAAAAGTTATGAGAATAAATCATTTTTCTTACAACTACCGTAATTTTGATTTTATTTATCACTTTAGCCAACAATTATTTAGACATTAATATCAATATTTATTACTCAAAATTATCAAAACACTATTTAATTTAGTAAAATCACTATCAAATCTTAATTTCTATTTTGTCTAAAGACATTTACCATCCACCAATTACCAAACACCAAAAGCATTCTCTATTTAATAACTTTTGTAGTAAACACACTCAACTAACTATGAATTTTGTATCATCTCCAATCCAAACACCAAATTTATTATTTTATATCATAATTTTTTTAAATAATATAAATTGCTAGAAAATATTATATATTATACATAATAATAGATAATACAAATAAAAGTGAAATCATTAATGAAATACAATTAAATTATTGAAATTGGAGCTCCAAAATACCAAATAAGAATTTGGTGTAAATTTTGGTGTTAGGATTGGAGATGGTCTAAGATACCCTAGCAACAACAAGGTGCCCCATTATTTGGAATGTTAATTGGGATCACAAGGACTACAACACTGAAGGAGCATTAATTATAAGCCTGAGGTAGCATTTAATGCTAAGGATGATCAAAATGACCAGAACATGAATGTCAATGTTGTGAATTTAACAACATATTCAGGTAACACAATGATTTTGATTTCAATGATGTGGATATTCTCTTCCAAGTTCTGACCTACCTAATGAACAAAGCAACGAGTTTGATCAAACTTACTTTGATAATCAGGTTAGTGATATATATATCTACCTTTGCTATGAAAGTAAATTTTTGAAAAGCATTTTGAAGGGGAACTCAATCTTAGAATACACAATGTTCTTTTTTCTTTTTGTTTTGATATCGTTGGTACAGTATACACTCCATGAAGAAGGCCATGGTGAAATTTCTCTGATTTTACCATATGCAGGTGACAACGACATCAAATGCAAATTTTGTTGATGAATATCAACATGATCCAAGCGCGAGATTATCGATAAAAACTCTCAAGGGGGCACATTGCAGTAACAAAGTTGTTTACTCAAATGGAAATTGCATCATTCGTTTTTCTATACACTTGAATAATTGGTTTCTTTTTATATATTTTCCCGTTTGGAACTAATGGCTGATATCATATTACAAGCTTTTGTTATTATCCTGACTATCATTTTGTTTAGTATCCTGTCATTACATTATAATTTTTTTGTTGACTGATCATATTATACAAAACTCTTTTGGTGACCAAAATGGCCTCTAATTAAGAACAGACATATAGAGTATAAGGGGGGTAAAGGTTGAAAATTTCCAAGTAATTTTTTTCCCCTGAAGTCTATTCATATCAATGTATAACAGATCAAATATGCCAAAGCTCTTGATTGATGGCCCTTATGGAGCACAGGACTACAAGAAATACGACCTTGGCATTGGAGCAACCCCTTTGATATGCATAGTAAAAGATGTGCTCAACAACATCAAGCACCAGTGTTCATGAAGAAGGTAAAAAAATCCTTTTTCTACTAAACGTGCCTACTTCTATTGGGTAACTCGCATGCAAGGCTCGTTTGAGTGGTTTAAGGGAGTTAGTGATGACGCCTAATTGAACTCCACAACTACTGCACCAGTGTTTATGAAGAAGGTGATACCCGGTCTGCGCTAATCACACTATGCTTCAATCAATCTAGCAAGCTAAAAGTGGCGTTGACATTGTCTCTGCGATAAGGGTCAAGACACATTTTGCTAGACCAAAGTCAACACTTTTAATATAACCCAACTCAAAAGCTCAAAATCACTAAAATCTCACTTGATCGCATCAAGAACCATGTCAACCATCCCCGCAACACATAATAAAAATGATAACACTAATGGAAAGGCAGAAATGATCATTTCACACATAAAAGCAATTTCTCCAGACTCAATGTCCATGCACAAATCACAACACCTATATTGGGAAGTTCCTCTTCTATAAGCACTATTTTGCAATTATTAACCATACTAATCAGTAAAGAAGTTGTAAACTAGACTGCAACAATATCAAACTCGAATATATGATTACACTTTCTATGTGTGTATTTGATAGAAAACCAGAGTTGTCAGCTATGTAACTCAGAATATAAAGCACAAGATTCAGCTAATACAGTTTTGCAGAATTCTAATTTCATATCGAAACTATTAAAAGATTTGAGTCGTTTCAAGTTGATTCATGTGAGACCTGTTTAACCATAAGAACTCGTCTTCTTTCAGGAATCCACCTTGTCTTCGATGGAGCATCAGCTGAAACTAGTTTATAACCGGCATTTGTATATAATTGTCGAGCACCAAAATCATCCTCGTAAGCCTTTAGGACTAGATATTCAATACCCCAAACTCTTGCAAGAACATCACATGCCTTAAGCAAAGCAGTTCCAACTTTCTGCCTCCTGCAATTGTGATCAATTGTCAGCAAAATGTACAGTACAGAACTCAAAATTAGCATTTTACGCCATGTTAAAGAAAACATCAATTCATTTTACTGGACCTGAATTTGTTCAATACAGCAATCCCAGAAATATAGATATATTTTGTTGATAACGGCAGGTACTGAAGGATATCTTTATCTTCATTCACTGTAGCATCAATGACTCCTACAAGATGTTGTTCTTCCTCATCACTTGAGGCGGCCTCCGCAACTAAACATGCATACCTATTTACTCAAGAATTGAACTGTACTTTTAGTACAAGAATAACATTGATCAAGAATTGGCAAGTTTTGATTTTTTTTACCTGTCTGGTGCATAATGCTTGAGTCTGTAAAAAAGATTTGAGAATTGTTCAACCTACATAATCACCACAATTCTCATTTTTATTAGTTAAAAAAAGAAGAAGAAGAAATCAAGAATGGGTATTTTGGAGAAGGAAATATGTGAAGAACCTTAAAGAATTGAAAGAAGAAATCATTGGAGTAAAGTTTCATCATCTCTTGTTCATAAAAGGCATCAGCTTGAATAGCAGCAACTTCCATCATCTCTTCTTCACTCTCAATTACTCTTCTCACTTTCCACAAATCATTCATTTCGTATTCATCGCTTCTTTGTGACTTCACTTCTTCCATTGATCTTCTTCTTGTTGTCGTTGTTGTTAATGAAAGTGGAAAAGATTGTCGATTGCAACACTCCGCAATCGACAATCTTTTTGGAAAACAACAAATTCTGGTGACTCTGTTAATGGAGACTCTGCATTTCCATGAAATTTCTTTCTGAAAGTTCAATTGCCATAGACATTGCGCCATCTTTTTCTCTCTTCCAAAGGGGGAAAAAAACTTATTTCAGTTATGGAGTTCAATTGGTTATTTCAGTTGTAAATTGTTATCTCTTCTGTTACTTCGTTTATACTCTTCTCATTCCAAATCTTTTTTTTCTGTTTCTTTTGTTGCGTAATGAAAAACTTGGAATAAAGGATTGTTACATAAGGGATTGTTTTCGACATTGAAAATTAAATGATTATGTGAAATATTTAGTAAATTTATTTTAATTCATAGTTGTCGAATAAATTGGATTCAAAATGAGATAAACTAATTATATGGATGTATCCTAGACTATGACCGAAATTACAGAAACACATTTAAACTTAACTAGAGTTCTATTACCTCACTGAACTCATTATTTCGTATTTTTATGCACTTTTTGTGTTGACGTGACACCTTCAACCACCCAAGTTGGTTGTGTTTGTACACACTCGTCTGCCACGTGTGTAAATGTTTTTTTTTTAAAAATAAAATCAAATCAAATTAATTTTTTCTTATTTCTTTATCTTGTAATTAAATTAAATTAATACATCTTTTTTTACCTTGTATTGAAACTTTTTTTTTACCTTCATTCATTGTTTTTTCTATTGATTTTATTTTCTTTGTCTTTCGTTTTGATTTTATTTCAAATTTAATTCCAAATGTCTTGTATTTAAAATAAGTTAATTTTGAACCGATATCAAAATAAGTGAAGAAAACTTAAATAAAACATAAAAAAATTAAAATGTTAAAATTAAAGGAAACTTTTAAATTATTTAAAAAAAACTACACATAATTTTTTTTAAATAATTAAAAGTGAAAAGATAATAAATTAATTTAAGAAAAAAAGTGTAAAGTGGGAAAAAATTAAAATAATATTTTACAAGAAATAAATAAATAATATATATATATATAAAAGTAAGTTTTAATATCAATAAATATGTGTACTAACTAATTACAATATTACCAATCAAAAAATGACATGTGTTCAATTTGTGCACTCATCACTTGACTTGAAGAGATTGTGCACACTCTCTACATCATGTCAACATTTGTGGTGTATTTATTCCATTTTAAATTAGTTTAGGGGGTAGTAGAAGCAGTTATGTTTAGGTGTGTGTCTGGGTTCCGGTCATAGTCTAGAGAGATACTTGTATCTTATCCCCTAATTATAATATTAAGGAAAATCTTATATCAATCTCAATATGCTCGGTTCGTTCATGAAAAATGGGAGGTGGAAATCTTTACAACATTTTCATTGTCACAATACATAGATGTGGGAGAGGAAAAGTGAATGCCAAAATTAGTCAACAAATGACGCAACCAAACCACTTCACTACAAGTAGTCGACATGACACAATATTCTACTTTGGTCAATAATTTGGACACAGTTCCTTGTTTCTTTGACTTCCAATACCGTAAGGAGTTGCCACGAAACACACAATACCTAGTGGTTGAATGATGAATCTCAAGGAACCCGCCATAATAAGAGTCTGAGAAGGTACACAAAAGAGTAGGTGAGTCATGAATATAATGCAAACCATCATTGCAGTTTATTGAAGAAAACAGAGAAGGCGATGAACAACTATGGGTTTAAGGCGTCAAGGATCAAACATAAATTGACTGTGAATAGTAATATCATGAGCAATTTCAGGTCGAGTGACTGTTAAGTAGGTCAAACTCCCAACAAGGAGTCCATGAAGGGTCGGGTACGAGAGAGGTTCCCCATCGGTCTTAGAATAATGATTTTTCGACTCCACGGTTATATCAACAGTGGTCATGTCAGTTAGATGATCCACATCCAATATTTTTTTGGTACACTTTCTATTGATAGAAATTAGGAAAAAGAGTCATAAACTATACTTCAAGTTTATATTTACAAAGTTGTTAGAAAGTTAGTTACATTTTATAGCTAAAAGTAAAAGAAGTACATGTATAAATAGTTGTTATTCAGCTCTATGTAATGTATTCAATTCTTCTCAAAATCTATGAAGTATAACTCTTCTTTTTCTCTAAAGTAATCTCTGTAAATCTTCATGGTATCAGAGCATCGATCGAAGTTTGAGTAGATCAAGTGTATAAGAAGCAGATTTCTGAAGATCAGAGTCTGTAGAATTCATCAAGCTTCCGCGATTCAAATCAAAGAAAAGAGTGAAATCAATAGCACAAAGGGCGGATCATGATGGCCAAGATACTGATATCAATAATGGTGGAGTTCCTGGTAATGGCAATACCACACAGATGATGCCTGCAAGACAAGTATTGGATTATAATCATCCTATGTTCTTGAGTCCTGCTTATGTTAGTGGAGTTAGCCTCATCTCATTTCAACTTCTTGGGATCAAGGATTATGCATCGTGGATTCGATTGGCATTGCTTGGAAGAAACAAAATTGGATTGGTGGATGAAACCTGCAAGAAAGATGATGGGAGTGCAGAATTAGGGGGTCAATGGGAAAGGGTAAATGCCATTGTTCTTTCTTGGCCTGGCTTCTAAATTCTTTGTCCAAGAGTCTATTAGCAGGAGTGGCATTTTCATCATCTTCTCAAGGGGTTTGGAGTGATTTGAAAGAAATATTTGATCGATTGGATAGATCAAAAATATTCCGTCTGCATAAAGAAATTGCCACACTTCAACAAGGTACATATTATGTATCTGTATATTTCACTAAGCTCAAAGGATTGTGGGATGAGTATGATACTTTAGTTCCATCTCATGGGTGTAATTGTGAGAGATCAAGAGGTTTTATCGAACATCTAAATAAACAAAAGCTCTATCAATTCCATATGGGATTAAATGAGTCTTTTGGAAAGGCAAAAAGTCAAATTCTATTGATGAGTCCTGTTCCAGGAGCGAATCAAGCCTATGCTATGATAGTGAATGATGAGTGTCAAAAATTGACTTCAAGTGGTGTAAATATATGATTGAACTCCATCTATTCTATTGGGGTTGATCCTTTGGTAATGTATTCAAGAACTGGAGGTTCATCAAATGGCCAAGGATATAACAAGTTCAAGAAGAACTTGGGGTTGGTATGTGACTTCTGTAGATGCAAGGGGGATTCCAAAGAACAATGCTATAAGTTGATTAGATACCCTCCTGATTTCAAGTCAAAGAGAAAAGTGACTAATGGAGCAGGTCATAATGTTTACACAGTTGGAAATGAGTCTAATGCTACAAGAAAAGATAATTATGATGGGGTGTCTGATAAAACTTCATTCAACTATGGGTTCAACACTAATGTTGTTGATAAGGGTAAAAAATGACAAGCTAACACTACTAGTGCAGCATATGAAAGTGCTAACCATCTGCAAGGCTGCACCTTCACCAAAGACCAATATAGTCAAATTATGCAGATGCTTGACCAAAATCAAGGTTGTGCCAACATATCAAGCAGTGTAGCTCATGGAGTTCATGTTAATTCAGCAGGTAAAGCTCTATTAGTTTCTGAACATACTGATATTTGGATTATAAATACATGGGCCACCAACCATATGCTTTATAATATTGGGATGTTAACTAAAGAGTCTATAGTAAAGGTCAAGGATCCAAAACCTGTAAGCTTGCCTAATAGTGAAGTGTCTTATGTGACTCATACTGGATCTTGTCCAATCTCCTCAAGAAATGTAATCACAAATGTGTTTCATGTTCCAGAGTTCAAATATAATTTGTTGTTAGTCAGCAAGGTGACAAAGAAGTTAGGATGCTCAGTCACTTTCTTTCCATATTTCTGTGTGTTTCAGAAACTTTACACTGGCAAGGTGAGGGAGATTGGTAAAGAAGATGATGGGTTGTATCTACTGTTGAAGAATCTTACACAAGGCCAGGTACAATTTCAGTCATGTATGGTAGAAGGAAAAGTAAAAGAAACACAACAGCTGTCAGAAGAAGAGGTGAATATATGGCACACAAGACTAGGTTATATGTCGTCTCATGTGTTAAACAAGTTATTTTCGGTTAGTCCTGAAGTTGTCAACAAAGCCTTAAATAATTGTGTTACACCGTAATTTTACTAACAATAGAAAAATCACATTTTTTGAAATGTTCTAAGTATAAAACAATTCGAGAAAAATACTTAGAAAAGAGTCGCCACTTAATTTTTTTAAAGAAATTAAGAAAACTTATAATTTTCAAAGATTTAAACAGAAAAAATCATTTGAAAATACCAAAGAGGATTCGGGGTTCAATTTACACTTCGAGAAGGGTTTAAGCATTCGAAGTGCCCGCTAACATGCGGTTGACCTGCGACTTAACTAAAATATATTTGACTATATTTAGGAAAATAATGATTTAACATAAGAAATAATAACTTACAATATTTGATTAATTTTGAGAAAATAATTAAATAAATGACACATTTTTATTTTTTATTTTTATTTTGTTTTAGAAAGGAACCTAAAAATGAAACACTTGGATTAAAATGCAAGTGATTAATATTTTAACAAACTAGATTAATTAAAATTTATTTGACTCAAAATAATTTGAACTAATTTAGTTGATAAACCAAGAAATCATCTTGAACTAATTAAAGACCAATGAAAGTTTTAACTAAAAAAAAACATATTTAAATGTAAGAAATACAAGAGTTGATAAAATTGAAATTTTATTAAAATCTAACATAAAGAATATAGTTCATCTTTTGGGGATTTAATTAAGTTAACCAACCATTTTAAAGTTAGAGTTAATGATAAGAAAAGCAAACAATAAATAAAGACAATTAAATAATTTAAGAGAGGGAAGGAGAATTTGGGCCTTTCTTGGGCCTGCTATAACTGATTTGGGCTTCAGCCCTATTTCTGCCCCTTTTAAATCATGTATATACACCAAATGTATATTGTTGTATACGGGCTTTATTTTGAACCATTTTCCTGTATATCAGACTGCATATCAATCATATACAATCTATTTCGACCCCTGCGATATGTTATTCGATTTTTGCATGTATTCCGCTTCACTCCATCTGTATATCGATGTATACTGAATGTATACATGCAGCATATCAACCCCTTTTTCAGCTTTCTGAGGCCTGCAAATCAGTTCCTTCCCCTGTAATTACTTCCCTTTCACTTGAACAAGATGAGGCTGACTCGAAGAAGAGTTTGGGGATTCCAAATAACCCGAAATGCAAAGGAGAAAGAGAGTCCACAATGGACTCGGACGATGTCACATGTATCAAGATAAAGAAAAAAGAAGAAGAAGGAATTAATAAAGGGTTTTGAACAATTCAAAAATGCAATTATGTCTTCAACTAGAAATAATCACGATATGACTAATTCAAAATATCTACAATTTACTACAATCATAAAAAGGTATAAGCATATAAAGTATCACTAATGCTCACCACGTGATATACTACATACTACTTCCAATGATTTCATGTTGACAAATTAGCAAACAATCACATGCTTAGCCATATGTAGAATAGACATAAGGAAATTACTCATGCTATTATTGTAAGCCATACAAAACAAGAAAAGTTCATGTGATTATACAGAAGAAGATAAAAGAGAAAAAAAGAAAGAAAAGAAAACAGAGAGCGAGAAATATTGACAAAATGCAAAGCTAAAGTTTTGTAGAGATTGGCTATATACTTAGCTAAGTCGGTCTTGAATAGGTTTAGACCATAACAAAGTATATGAATACACCAAAGGGACAAAGACATAGTTTAAAAATTCTAAACTAGACGAGCATATAAATTATAGACTAGACGAGAATATAGATTAGATTAGATTAAGCTAGTGTTGTCAAGAGCTTACGACAACAAATCATAAAACAAACAAAACAATCATCGCTAACAAGAAGAGTCACTATTGATATGCTTCTCATTTTTAAAGCCAAAAGTTGAGATGCCATGATGAATCAGTAACCAACCATATGGCAGGGTTAAGGATTTCGGACAAGCTCAACATACAACAAAAGGAAACTCGAAATAGAGTGAGAATCGCACAAAGAAAACCAAACCAGGAACATGATTTCTAAGGGACAATATACACTTTGAAAAGTTTAAACCAAAATTAGAGCACATGAAACTTATACAAGAATTTAAGATTTGAACGAATACGAGTAGCGTCGAAGCTTAGCAAGAACATTACTACACTACTGATAAGAACTCTATTGAAACTAGCTAGGCCATTGGCAGGCATAAAAAAAACAAATTCCACATCCGAACAACGACAGCCAAACAAAAACAAAGATTTCACAATCTCGCAGATATTAAGTAAGGATAAACGAGATGAAGAGGTTACCTTTCAAAGTGCAGCGAAACTAGGACAATGAGCCGGAGAGGGGTGATTCTTTTACCACGAGCTTGGAATACGAACGACAAGCTAAGAAAATTCGAGCGTCGATCTTCTCGGAGTTTACAATCAGAAAGTTAGATATAAATTTTTTAAGTGTAGAAGTGACTATTGCCTTAGAACCAAACTCAAAACGTCTTGTAAGCTATTTTTCCCTATGACCTCAAAGTCTAATATTTTTCCTCCTTTTTCAATTTCTCCCTCCCTTGCAATATGCATAAAGAGATGAATATATAGATGGAAATTAGGGGGAAACGGGTATAATTTTGAATTTTGAAATTCGAATTTCGAATTTCTTTCCCTTTTCAAGACAACAACGGAAGGGATTTGAAAATCCCTTAGAAAGGGGGAAAAGCGACGTGAGAGTGGTTGGACTGTAGGCGAGGATGACGAATTTTCTCCAGATTTATCGGACTAATGCGACTGGTTGCTGCTGGATTGCTGGAGAAGAAAAGGAAGACGCAGGGGTTGGGGTCGTTTTGAATTGTATTGTTATACGCTGTTGTATGTTTTGTTGAAATGGGTTTCTTTGGTATTGTTTTGGGTTGCTGAATGTATTGTCATTTTTTGGGCTGCAGGAAGTGGGCTGGAAAATGCTTTTGGGCTGCTGGAAAAATAAAATAAAATGAATGAAGGCCTCAAAATTGGTTTAAAAAATAATTGAAAGCATTGTTAAGAAAGGGACTAGGAAATAGCCACATGATTTGCAATTATGGCCACGGGAATTAAGAAGTTAGACAAATTGAGTTTAATTTGGGGATTTGACTAAGATATAAATAAGATGAATTAATATTGATTAATTAACGAGCTTCTTAATCTTAACGAAATAGAATAATTAATTTAATTATAAATTAATTAATTCAAAAATATAAACCAACTTACACTAAACTAATTAATAAAATATTTAACCAAAAAATAAATTTTTTTGAGATAATTTTCGAACATTCATAAAATATACCAATTATATACATAATTATCTAAAAAACATATATTTAAAATTTATAAAAAGTGACGAAACTATTTAAAATAGCTTGCACACTAAATTTATTTTTATTTTATTTTTTTTGCAATTTTTATAAAACTACTTATTTTAAATCGTTTGAAATTGAAGAAGCTCAATGATTAGTTTATGTTGTGGAGGGTCAAAATTGGGTGTCAACAAAATGTAGTGTATGTCCTTGTGCAAAACAAACAAGAGTTGTATTTCCAAGTAGTAGTATTAAGAATACTAAATGTTTTGATTTGATTCATTTGGATGTATGGGGTCCATACAAACAACCTACTTTTGATGGTAATAGATTCGTCCTTACTGTGATTGATGATTTCTCAAGAATGACTTGGTTGTTTCTATTGAAAAATAAGTCAGATGTGTGTGTTACTTAGTCATATTTTCTGCAGTTTGTTAGAACTCAGTTTGGTAAAGTAGTAAAGAAGGCAAGATCTGATAATGGGACAGAGTTTGTAAATTATGTGTGTGAAAAAATGTTTTAAAAAAAAGGAACAGTACATCAGAGGTCTTGTCCTTATACTCCACAACAAAATGGAGTAGCAGAAAGGAAGCATAGACATGTGTAAGAAATTACTAGGGCATTAAGGTTTCAAGGTAACATTCATTTGAAATATTGGGGTCAGTGTGTGCTGCTTGCAGCTGCATATTTGATAAATAGGATATTTGGTAAGGTACTAGGAGGACAATGTTCTTATGAGAAGCTATATGGAAATAAGCCAATGATGACACATCTAAGGGTGTTGGGATGTTTGTGCTTTGCTAAAGTCTTATCAGAAAATGACAAATTAGCATCCAGGTCAAAAGCTTCAGTTCATATGGGGTGCTCAGAATCTCAAAAGGGGTATATATTACTTGACTTGGAATCCAAGAGTTTGTTTGTAAGTAGAGATGTAATGTTCAAAAAGTCAGTATTTCCCTTTGTATCTAGTTTGTCAAAAGATCATGTTGGTCCTTTTGTGAATGATATGAGCTTGGAAACGATGAATTTAGAATGGAACTCAAGCAGTGATACTGTCTCAAAAAGTATCTAGTATAAGTTCAGGTTGTGAACAAGAGATAGAAATGGAGTGTGATGTTGATATGCCAAAAGAATCTGAGAATGATACAGTGCCAAGTCAAATGATAAAAGGACCTCATTCTAGTACTAATGAAAGTCAAGAAAGACTGGGACTAGTGAACACATGAAGGTCCAGAAGAGGAGTTCATCCACCTATATGGATGAAGGATTTTGTGTCTTTAAACATTTATAAGGAAGTACAGTTTCCTATATCTGACTATGTATCTTACAATCATTTGTTTAAGTGCTACCAAGTTTTTATAGCTTCAACATCTATGCTTACAGAACCAACTATATATGCAGAAGCTAGCAAAGACCCAAAGTGGATAGAAGCAATTTAGACTGTGCAAAGTAACAACACTTGGAACTATCTGAGTTGTCTAAAGGGGAAAGACTGCAATTGGATGTAGATGGGTTAACAAAATAAAGTACAAATCTACTGGTGAAGTAGAGAGGTATAAGGCAATGTTAGTGGAAAAGGGTATAATAAAAAAGAGGGGCTATATTGTAAAGAAACTTTCTCTCCTGTGGTAAAGATGGTGACTGTAAGAACTATTCTAGCTCTAGCAGTGGCAAGAAAATGGCACATTCATCAAATGGATGTGTGTAATGATTTTCTGAATGGTGATCTGCAGGATGAAATCTACATTTGTTTACTGCAATGGTTTACCAGTCAGGGGGAGAGAAAAGTATGTAGACTGGTAAAGTTTTTAATTGGTCTCAAACAAGCACCTAGACAATGGAATCAAAAGCTAAAAGAGGCATAACAATAACTCAGTTTCAGTCAAAGCCAGCATGATCATTCTTTCTTCACAAGGAAAACTTCTGAAGGAACTACAATAATATTAGTGTATGTTGATGATATTTTGATTACAGGTAGTAGTCTTGAGCTGATTAAAGAAACATAAAAGGGCTTTACAGCAAGTATTCAAGATGAAGGATTTGGGAGAATTGAGATATTTTCTTGAAATAGAGTTTACAAGGTGTGAAGCTGGAATGGTTATGCATAAAAGGAAATATGCACTCCAACTGATTGGTGAAGTTGGATAGTCTGGTGCTAAGCCATCAGGAAATCCTATGGATGTGAATGTCAAGTTAACCTCAAGAGAGTCTGATGATCAAACAAAGGAAAATCAAGGAGATAAGCTTGTAGATCCAAGTGTCTATCAAAAGTTAATTGGAAAGCTTCTATATTTGAACATGACTAGACCTGATATTTCATTTAGTGTTCAAACCTTAAGTCAGTTCATACAACAACCTAAAAAATCCCACATGGATGTTGCACTAAGAGTTGTCAAGTACATCAAGAAATAACCAGGTCAGGGTGTGTTGTTATCTAGCAACTCGAGCACTAAAATCACAGCCTACTGTGATGCAGACTGGGCATTATGCCCTACTACAAGGAGGTTTGTGACTGGGTTTATGATTAAACTAGGAGAATCTATGGTGTCATTGAAGGCTAGAAAACAAACAACAATATCAAGAAGCTCAGCTGAAGTTGAGTATTGGAGTTTGGCATTCATTGTAGCTGAGTTAGTGTGGTTGGTAGGACTGCTAAAGTACTTAGATACTAAAATAACTGCCAGTAAACATATACAGTGACAACAAGTCTGCAATACAATTAGCAACCAATCCAGTATATCATGAGCGTACCAAACATATTAAAATTGACTGTCATTTCATCAGAGAGAAGTTGCAACAAGGATTAATCAACATCAGTTATATGCCAACTCAAAGTCATCCAGTTGATGTTCTAACCAAAGGACTAAATATAGTGCAACATGAGCTCCTATTATCCAAGCTAGGAGTCCTAAACATATGTGCTCCTCCAAGCTTAAGGGGGAGTGATGACAGAAATTAGGAAAAAGAGTCATAAACTACACTTCAAGTTTACAGTTAGAAGGTAGTTAGACTGTTACAAAGTTGTTAGAAAGTTAGTTACATTCTATAGCTAAGAGTACAAGAAGAAATACATGTATAAATAGTTGTTATTTAGCTCTATGTAATGCATTCAACTCTTCTCAAAATCTATGAAGTATAAATCTTCTTTTTCTCTAAAGTAATCTCTGTAAATCTTCACTTTCGTTGGTAGTGGAAGTAGCCATCAACATTGCGAGAGATTTCCACATTAAGAAAGTAAGATGTGTGCCCCAAGTCATTCATTTGAAACAAAGATTGTAACATACCTTTAAGTTGTGACTCTATCCATAGCCACCTTGTAGAAGAACAAACTTCAACTTGGATAACCTAACGCGCAGAGCTTGTGTCACGATCCAAAGTACACCCTAGACGTGACATGACGAATAAAACTTCGAAAGAACCTAAACAAGCCACTTGACATAAGCATGACGTAAAAGAAATACAACAAAAAAGAGAATAGGCAACACGAGTCTCATATCATATAAAATGACATAAACGATACAATAGAGTACATAAAAGATATGCGGAAAACTACTAAGTCTGTCACAAGCCTTTCTAACATCATAAGAGTATGGTTGACATGTAACACATACACCACATACAAGTCTGAAATAAAAATACAATAAAAGAACTAAAAATATCAATGGTCTTGTCCTCAGAGTATGAGGATCACCAATCCAATAGTGCTAGTAAAGCAATCCAAGCTAGCCACAAGCGGGATGAGGAACGTTGGACCCTATATTATGGGATAATATATGTACAATTATGCATTTTTATGGTGAATGTACTAAGTATGGAGAAATGCATAAAAACATAGGAATGATGATATGAAGAGCTTTAAACATGATATGCATGATCAAGTAAAGCGTAATAAAGGCTTTTAGAAAGAAATAATAATCCATATACAAGGTCAATGCATACTTAAAAATATAAGGAAAGCTTTCATAAAACCTTTGAAGAAATATTGATCATTTATAGGATATTTATCGTTACCCGACAATAAGATCATCTAAGCTATAACATGGAATCCAGCATGACCCTCACACCGAAAAGGGAAAACCACTTGCCAAGGAAGAATTATGTATCATTTATAATTGCTATATTGGATACACTAGTTAGGTCATTTAAAACAATTCAAGGGGGACACGTAGTTTGGGACAAGGAAATTGCTACTAAAGATCAAAACTCTACTATTAGTAAGGCCTTCATTGCAAAGTCCTCTCGATGCTAAGTAAATCCCAACGGAAAAGACATAATCATATTCATATCAAAATACTTGGAAAGGCACAATTAAGACTATCAATCCAATCATGAGTTCCTAGTAGAGTATCTCCTTTCAAATCATAATTTCATAATCTTTCATATTAGATACTTACATTTCTAAGCATCCTGTAATGACTCGATTGGTCATTATTAGAAATTTTCATAAAATTCATTATTGTACCCCTCCCAATTTTAACTCCGAGTCTTTTCTAATTGAGTTTTGAAAGTTTTTTTTAAACTTTGAGAATTTTTTAAGTTTTGATTTTTTTTTAAAGGCAAAAGTTGCTTAAAAGTGAGTTTCACAGTCTTTTGGAGTTTCAAGTTTTGAAATGAAATTCTGTCAATTCTATTAGTTTTGAAATGTGAAAATTGATCTATGGAAGTTTACGGATTCATATTCGGAGTCTTTTTGAGGATTTGAGGTCCTAAGTTGGAAAATTATGAAATTTCAATCTTTGGGTTAACTTTGGTCAACATTCAGGGTTTGAATACTTGTATCATACTTCTGAGAATTTTAATGGATTCAGGGGATTATTTTAGGCCTAAGTGAGGTCTTGATTAAATTTTTAAAGGTCCCAAGCTTGATTTGGCTTTTTTAGGCTCTACGTTTATTTCTTGTGACTTTACGAGTTTTGTGTCAAGGATCATGTTTTGATGGTTCCATTGTATCCAGAATGTCGAGAATAGTGTATTTGCATATACGGTTTGTGTGTACAAGGTTCTATACGAATCCTGAGGGTCCTTTCAATATTTTGAGTGTTGGCTGATTTTCTGGTTCCTGAGTTTTATACCCTTCGCTTTTGCAATATGCCTTTCGCTTTAGCAAAAATATGATTGCTAAAGCAAAGGTTGGTCTTTCGCGAGGTTCTATTTTCCATGTCACGTCTAGAATGTACTTTGGATCGTGACAACAAGAATAATCGAGAAAAGGGTTTATTGATTAGATCAGACTGGGTAATGACTGCACTATGTACTGATTTAGAAAAGGTAAAATATAAAAAGGGATACCTGGGTTTAGAGATAGTGAAAGAGGAGAAACCATCTAGGGATATCTCACATGAGGATCATGTTCATCATCAAATCAGGATGACAACGGAGTCGAGTGACCAATGACACTAGTCGATTTTGTAGTTGGAAGAGGTAGAATGGGTCCTCAAGAAAAAAAACATTGCATGAGATTCTCATCCATTTAGCATGTCAATTATAACAACGATAGCCTTTTTGTGTTGGAGAGGAAAAGTGAATAGAATAGAGAGCGAAAAAAATGAAAAGATACTACAAACTTCAATCAAGTCTGATACGTGATGAAAGCAATGAAACTTGCCTATAAATAGGTTTACAATAACATTGAAAATACTAAAATCTAGGTCCACTAACTCGTTAATTACTATTAGCTACTAATTTGTCACAACATCTAAACTTGCTAAAATAGATAAAAATAATTAACAAACTCCTAAAGACTTGGTCAAACATCTTTTAAATCACTTTTCAACACTTCCCTTAATTCAAAACTACAAAATCCAAGTTGAACTTTGAAGAACTCATGTTTTGCTTGCAGAAATGACTTCGTAAAGATGTCTGTTGATTGCTCATTTATATCACATGACTTCAAAGTAATTTCTCCGTTAGAAACAAGATTTCAAATATAGTGATAGCAAATATTTATGTGATTTGTTCTACTATGGAATGTTGGCTTCTTTGTCATCGCAATAAAAGATCTATTGTCACAAAAAAATTCTTAGTTGCACCAGTTGGTTTCTGATTAAAATCAGCACCAAGTCTCCTTAACCAAACTGTTTGACAAGTTGCAGAGGTTGTTGTAGTATATTAGGCCTCTAAAGTTGATAAGTCCGCTACTTGGTACTTCTTTGAACTCCATGAAATTGCTCCAGATCCATCATTAAACGAGAAACTAATGTTCTCTTTTTATCATCAATGTTGCCAACATAGTCATTATCAGTAAATACAGTTAGTGTAAAATTTATTACCTTAGAATATCAAATTTTGTGCTATGTTGTCCCAGTGATATATCTCAATATTCTCTTTGTAGCTCCAAGGTGAAGCTTGTTTGGATTGTACAGAAATATAGATACGACACCGATAGAAAAATCAATATATGATTTTGTATAAGACAAGTAGTTCAAACCACATATCAAACTTCTAAAATAAGTTATATTTGACATTTCAGAACCATCATCATGACACAACTTTTCATTAATATTCATCAGTGTAGAAACAACATTACAATTTAACATATTAAACTTTTTCAAAAGATATGTTACATCTTTTCTTTATGAAAGAAATATTTCATCAACTCCTTGTTTCGCCTCAAGATCAAGAAAATAATGCAGCAGGCCCACAAACTATTATACATGTAAACACATTCAACCTTTCAGACGTTGTGTCCGAAAGCTTATACATGTAATCTCCATGACCCACAAAATATGATATAAGTAAATATAGGTCTAACTACTCCGTTAAATTAAAAAAATATATCCTATTTGGATGCCAAGCAACCGGTGAAGAACTCAGAACACATGAATTAGTGGGGGAGAATCCTGAAGGACGTAGACAGAAAATTCGTGGGTTTTAATCTTTCTTGCGATGAAGTCTCTCACCTCTAGTTCATGGTTTTCAAGCTTAGAGTTGCTTAAGGTTTTTTTAGAGTTACCCTCACTTATTTTACTATAATGAAAAGTGGAAGAAAAATTAAAGAACTTACGTTTCTAGGGTATGATCTCGTCAGCCCCACTATAATGGTCATGCAGATGCTATAGAGGTGTCGCCATAGCAGGAGTCTTTTCGCTATAACGGAATGACATCAGCCTGAATCAATTCAAATTTCTAAATTTAGTCGCGTACCTTAATTTTAAAATTGACAATGTATTTCAAGAATTTTTGGGATTCCGCACAAGGTATCTTTTAAATAATAACAGATTAGGTCATTACAGTAGATTCATGGGACTTACGTCTTCTGTGTCGGAGCTTTCGCCTTACCCATGTTACATAAACCGTCTCGACTCACACCCACACTTTTTATAACATAAATGATTAGTAGCTCTTTTTATAAAAATATATATATAAAAAATTGGTAGGTTTTAAATTTTTAAAAGAACTCCAAAACTGTTATAAAATAATATATTGTGGATGTCCACTACATCAAGAAGTTACTCCATTACTTTCCTCCTTTATGAAGATAATCATAACCTCCATAAACTCCACCTTTATAACCATTATTCTTGTAACCTTTCACTTCCATAACCTCCCCCATTATATTCATGTTAATGTCATGTTTATGACTAACCTTTTGTATGCCTCTATGTTACACTATAAATAGAGGCATAAGGGTTCATATTGTATACACTTGAAAATTTGGTGAAGACTTGAATACTTTGAAGAATAATAAAAGCTCTCATATCTTGTCTCTAGATTTCTATTATTTTCATCTTCTATATTTCTTGTCTTAATTTGCTTTAGTTTTACAATACGTTTTCAGCACGAATGTTCTACCATTGCCGGATTGAAGCAAATAAATAAAAGGAGGTAAAATAGTTGTGTTTATTTTTCTCTCGGGAGCAAGGTAAATTATTGTGGAATCTATTTTATATATTACTTGTGAACAAGGTGAATGATTAATATTATTGTTACTGTGCATTTTTTCACCTATGACTATATATACTTTCTTTTGTATGTGAAACTTATTTTATATTTTATTTATGATTATGCTCACTATTTTGGTTATTATATAAGCTTTTAATTTATTTTGTTTTGTGTGTGAAATATTTTGGGTTCACATGAAAATTGAAAAAGGGGTGGTGGTAGTGAACAATTTTATTTTAGTGTGATTGGAACTGTTATTTTCTTAGTTTGTAATTGATTCTTTGATTTATAACGATAATTCACTAGCTTAATTATTGTGCACCAAACATAATATAATATAATGTTATATGTAACTCTCTGTTTTGGCAAGTTTAAGATATTAGTACATACTTTGTTGATAATATTTTTATTGTGTTTTTTTTGTTCTATATTTATTTGTGCATGTTTCACAAAGTGACAATATTTTTTAAGGCTCAATGGCTAGTCCTATTATATATGGCTTATTATGTCATTGATTGAGGGTAAGACGAATGATTAAAGTTCTATCGCACCAAGAGGATAATACATCGGGTGAGAGTTTTGATGCATCATGTTAATAAAATGTTGGGTTGAATCCTAACAAATAATGACCTAAAATGCCTTCTTATGGGTAAGACGTTTGATTCAAGTCCCAACGTGATATAATGACGATGTAATGATGACTGAGTAAATTGATATGCTCTCGATAAAAGTCATGAAATTTTTCCAATCGATTTAATCCATTCTCTTATGTGCATGTGGTAGTAGGATATAATGTGTCTGAAAATGACAAGTGGTTAAATGTATGAATATGAGTATGGTAAAATATTAATGATCAGTTGTGGTAATTAAAAGGAAGAACATTATGAATTCTTAATATGGTCCTTCAAATGTGAAGGTAATTTTTTACCATCAAAGTGGTATGAAAGGTTATTGGTCACATTGGTTGGTGCAACCCAATTTGAAAGTTTTGTAAATCCTCCATCAAAATAAAGAAATACAAAATGGTAGTACATTTAGTACTTTTAAAGTGATGTTGAGGTGGGTCAAATAAATTTGATAATGTCAAAGTATGACTAATAAAAACTTATAGAGCATGTACAAATGATTATGGTCATTACTTGAAGAGGATGTGACTTGTGTTCGTTTTGATAAGGACATGTTCATGTATGGTTAGATAAATGTCACATCTCACCTCTACGGGAGGTTTGAGATATTGAAAAAAATATATATATTGACATGAATGGTCATTTCGGTCATATACTTTGAGTACTACACAAATATTGTGGTATGTTTTATTATGAACTGTTGGAGGACAAAAGAAATTAATAATTCTTTCCTATAAAGGTTGTGGCCATGACCAAAATAAATATTGTTGTGTGGCAACACAAATTTTTCATTGGTTGTCAAGAAATATGTCTTGCATGTGATAATTTTAACCAGACAACAATAATAATTTTCTCCTTGAAGGAGATGGTCACCATAAGAATGGTTGTGTGAAATTTGTGGCAGTACACAAAATTAATTGAAAGTTTCGGAAGGACTAATTTGTTACTATCCAGAAAATGAAATAGTTCATAATATTGAGGTTGTAATAAGTCTCAAAAGAAACTTTTTAAGTTTCGGAGGAATTGAAAAGAAAAATTATTATATTGAAACTCTAAATTATTGAAAGATTAAATATCTTCAGATTACTACAATCAAAGCGGGTTATGAATATTTACATAAAAGGTTACTCACCTTTCTCTTGTTTGTTGTATAAAGATATGGGCATGATGAAGAAATCACATGCAAAAGTAAACTAGAAGTTTACTAGAATAAATATCAGTTGGCATAACCAGTTGTCCATTCTGGTTCAGATGTAATGCAAATTGAGAATTCACATCACTATATGTTTGAAGAAATAAAAGATGCTTCAAGAATTCTCTTGTGTTGCTTGTTCTCATGATAAAATGATCATTGTACCAGTTAAGGTTGGGATTGTATTCCCTGAAATTATTTGGAACATATAAAAAGGTGAATATGAGCTCGTTCACCTGTCATGTGGACGACTTCCTATTATGATTTAATAGATGCATCTATGGTATGGTCACATGTGCATTTGTATCAACTTACAAATTGGTTTTTGTAAGGTTGTTTGCTCAAATTGTTAAATTAAGAGCACAGTTTCAAACTATAAAATTATGTTGATAATGCTGATTGGTTTAGCAGAAATTGTTTGCCTCCAATTATAGCTAGACCATTGATTATGAGAACAAATATCTCAAATAAAATTTGGTATGAGATGAGTTTATTTAACATGTATGCATCAAGCCAACAAAGTTCTCCCATCACAATTGGTTCAGGGTCAGGAACCAAATAATTTTCATCTAAAAATTTGATGTGTACACATATGATTTTATTGCTCCACCACGCACAAAGATGGATCCCCAAATGAGGTTGGGGGTAAATGTTAGATTTCCTAACATTAGGGGGAGATGTGTTTAGCAGCTGAAAATTATGTGTGAGGTGAGTTATCTAGATCCTCGTTAAAAAAATGTGAACTTGAAGTTCAAGAGATAATTCATTTGCAAAATATTGCAAATAATTTGCCAAATATATTTGTTGACACAATATTTTAATTAAGCTGCAAATGCTCCAATAAATAGTCCTTGAAGGACAGAGTCTATGGTACGCCAGAAGCGTGATAGACCAATCGATTTCAAACGTAAAACTCCTTGAGGAAGGAGAGAAGCAAATTATCAAAATGGTCATGATAGTGAGGCAAGTGCTTTGAAAGAGTACTATGACATAACAATTCATAAAACCTTGTCAAAGGTTCAGGTACCTGAAAATGATGGAAAATGATGAAAAATGAAGAGATCTCGATAAGTTATGTCGAATTGGAATCGAATTAAAATGACCGTCAACGGTATCTTTGATATGAAGTAGCACTCAATGCTATAAGTGGTTACGTGGATCTTAAATTCGAATTTGTCATATAATGTGGACAGATAAATGATTGACCAAATAAAATGCACTATTCAAGTATATTTTGTTTCACCTAGAAAAGTGATGTTTTTGAACTTATAGTTCATAGATCAAAATATATGTTAGTGGGGTACATATGAATCATTGTGCGAAAGTATAACCGTAAGATATAAAATACGATTTGTGCCTCGGAGCATAAAGGCGCAAAAGTCCTAACATTATTAGATGGAGATATGTTCTATAGTGGTGGATGCAATGAGACTTATTTCATTTTGGCAAAAGATGAAATACTTGAATATATATATATAATGACTAATTATCATGTCTAACTAGACGATGAAGGTTATATGAAAATTATTGAAGGATTTAAAAGGTCTTAAAACAATTTCATTGAGTATCCAATGGTTCTGAGATTGCTTAACACGAAGAAAGAATCTTTTCAACCTCATGAAAATGATTTAAAATATCATGTATTAGTGCAATTGGTGCACTTACAGATTGTTGGTTATGCAAATGCTAGAAGATTATTTGATATAGATAACAAAAGTTATGTGAAAGGATTGTCATATTGTCATTCAAGTTATGACAAGAAACTAACAAAGGAAGTGACTCAATGCATAGAAGATGTGTGATTTTCTTTGAGAAGAAAAGATGAGCTTCAATAAAATTGAATTAATCAATCTCCGAGTCAGAAATGATTTGATTATGTAGATGCAAAATATTTATTTGATCCGCATAAAATTCGATCACAAATGAATTATTTATTTACATATGAAGGCACAACAATATCTTGGCGTTCAAATAATCAAACATTGGTAACCACTTCTTCAAATCATGCAGAAATAATATTGATTTATGAAGTAAGTCGGGAGTGTGTTTGGTTGGAATCATGATCTATCATATTCAGAAAATATGTGATTTTCCTTTGGCAAAGGATATTCCAGCCACCATATACGAAAATAATATTGAAGGGACGATACAATCAAAGGAGATCGGACAAAGCACATTTCACCAAAAGTCTTTTTCACACATGATCTTCAACAAAATGGTGAGATAGACATTCAAAGATCCATTCAAGTGATAATCTTGTAAACTTATTCACTAAAGATTGCCAACATCAATATTTGAAAAGTTGTGATACAAGATTGGAATGCATTGTTTCCGAGGTATCAAGTAAAGTTTTTATCAGGAGAAGAAAAATACGTGTTGTACTCTTTTCCTTAACCATGGTTTTGTCCCAATTGGATTTTCTTGGTAAGGTTTTTAACGAGGCAACATTCAAAGCGTATTAAAAGATATGTGTAGTCTTTTTCCTTCATTAGGATTTTTTTCCACGGGGATTTTTTCTAGTAAGGTTTTAACGAGGCATATTATCTATGGACATCCAAGGGGAGTGTTATAAAATAATATATTGTGGATGTCCACTACATCAAGAAGTTACTCCATTACTTTCCTCCATTATAAAGATAATCATAACCTCCACCTTTATAACCATTATTTTTGTAACCTTTCACTTCCATAACCTCCTCCATTATATTCATGATAATGTCATTTTTTATGACTAACCTTTTGTATGTCTCTATGTTACACTATAAATAGAGACATAAGGGTTCATATTGTATATACTTGAAAATTTGGTAAAGACTTGAATACTTTGAATAATAAAAAAAGCTTTCATATCTTGTCTCTATATTTCTATTATTTCATCTTTTATATTTCTGTCTTAATTTGCTTTAGTTTTACAACAAAAACAAGATTTTCGCCCCAAAATCATTTTTTCCCCTAGTTTTTGGGTTCTTGAATCTTTTGTCAAAAACTTTTATTTTTAACTTGGTATAAAATAAAGGGAAAAGGGTAAAAAATGCCCTTAAACTATGCGAAAGGAACAAAAATGCTCTCCGTTTGTAATTTGGTCCAAAAATGCCCTTAAATTCAATACTTTGATCCAAAAATGTCCTTATTGTTATTTTGGAAAAAAGATGCTCATTTTTTCAAATAAATATATTATTTATTTTCTTTTCAACATATTCTATTTCTAATAATATTTTTTAAATTAGCAAATGTTTATATTACTTCAATTCAAGAAAAAATTAAAAATGAAAATATTTCTTATTTTATTATAATTATATTTTATCGTTATATAAATATAAATTAATGATGAATATACTATGTTCTTATATATATATGACATATATTATCTATCGAAAAGGTTCATGAAGTTATTCTATTTTAATTGATAAGATGAGACTAACAAGAAAAAAAATATTTCCTACGTTTTTATTTTTTAAAGTGATTTTAAAAGAAAAAAAACAAGAACATGGTTCTTATATAATAATTTAATTAAAAAGAAAATGTGTTTAAAAAGAAAAAATAATATACTTATTCGGAAAAGGACATTTTTGACCCATTGAGTAACTGTAGGGGCATTGCTGGACCAAAGTATTGACTGCAAGGGCATTTTTGAACCAAAATATTATCGTCAAGAGCATTTTTGAGCCAAACTGTAAACGGGGGACATTTTTATACTTTTCACATAATTTAAGGGCATTTTTGACCCTTTTCCCAAAAATAAATCAAAGTTTTCAGTAATCACCCTGTGGGGGGGGGGGGGGGGGGGGGCCCAAAAAGA